>PISX010019628.1:0-37933 GCA_004024625.1 Mellivora capensis
GTGGCTGTCCTCAGTCTGGGGACTTAAGCCCCTATCCCTAACCGTCCCGATTACCACAATTTCCCCCCACGATCCTTTGCTCTTTCTGCGTGCTTTCAACCAGACTCCAAGTTAATGCTGTTCTCCAGACGCAGGGGACTCTCGTATTGGGGTATTACTTTCCAATGGGTCACCTCTGGTGGCTCCCTCCCCCTTTTGTTTCTCTCCCGATCCCAGTCCGACCTTCCCACTCCACTTTACCTGCCCACTGGTGTCTTCTGACCCCGTAGAGATCCAGACATGTAGAATTCTGATCTCAGGCTGATTTCATGGGTGATCAGAGTTCCTTGTGAGGTAATCAGCTCTCTTTAGGGGACAGGTTCAAACGGCGCCTCCTCCTAGTTCCCCGCCACCTTGTCCTCCCCCTCAATTCATTTTTATATATCCAATATGTAGCATGCATTAGGTGCCAGGTAAATATATTTTTTAATTTTCTGCAGTTTAACAAGTAGTAATTGATGTGTAATAAAATACAAATACTTAAGGATAAATTTTGATGAATTTTGACATATTTATACCCTAAAACTCATATCTACAAGTATGACAATGAGTACACATCATCCTTGAAATTTCTTCTTGTCTCTTTACAACCTACCCATCTTTTAACCCATCTACTTTCTTTTTTTTTTTTTTTCATTTATGTCATTTATTAATTTTACAAGTTCCCAGTTAGAGATTTAGAACACTTCTACTCCATTTGTTCCAATGCCCCTTCCTTTAATGTTGTTATATATTTTAATTCTGCAATAGATGTAGACACCACAAGGACATTAGTGCTATTCCGTTCAGATGATATTGAAATATGTCTGTCCATGTATTTTCACTCTCTGTTACTCTTCATTCCTTCCTGCAATTCTTTGTTTCAACTTGAGCTTATTTTTTTCTTTTTGAAGACTTCCTTTTGTATTTAAATTAATGCAGATCTGATGGGGATGAAAATTTTCAGTTTTGTTCCCTGTAAATGCCTTTTTTAAAGATTATTTATTTATTTTAGAGAGAGAGGAGGAGCGAAGCAACTGTCGTTTAGCCCAATGTAGGGCTCATGACCCTGAGATCACAGCCAATGCTTAAATCAAGAGTCTGGCACTCAATAGACTGAGTTTCCCAGGTGCCTCCTCTGTAAATGTCTTTCTATTGCTATCAGTTTTAAAGGATATTTTCAGTGAGTATAAACCCATCTACTTTCTTATTCCCAGGAACACCCTGACCTGTTTTCTCTCAATACAGATTTGTTTGCATTTTCTAGAATTGTACATAAAAATCATGTATTATATATTAATTACTGTGGTATGCTTTCTTTCTAATCCTAATTATTTTGATTTTTGTCCATTATATTGTGCTTTAGGTAGATACTATCTTTTTATTGCTGAGCAGTACACATACGCCCCTTGCTGTAGGATGTTTGGACTCTTTCCCACTTTAGCTATTATAAAGAAGCTACTATGAACATTCATGTTCAATTTTGTGCAGACATAAGATTTCAGCTTTCTTTGGTAAACAGGAGTGGAATGTCTGGGTGATACAGTAGGGATGTATTTAAATTTCTGTTGGCTTATACTCCATTCATCACCCACTGTGTTGACCAATTTTGAAACACTCTTGTTTTTTACTTAGTGTTAAATAGCATATCTTGTCTTTGAATCTTTTATTTTGCTGTTTCCCTGTCAACGTCTTCATCATAAGCCTTGCTAGCACTTTAAAAATAAGTGGGCAATCATTGCAAGTGTTCATGCTATCCTCTGGGACAAAATAAGTTCTGGATTTATTTGGCATTGAAGTAATTAATGAGAAAGGATTTACATAATAATTTCACTACTAATTGATTTGCTATGTCAGTATGTCCTTTGTAACTACCTAGTAACTACCAGTGATGATTAAATAATGACTAGCACATTTATCTGCAGCATTAGTCTACTATGATGTATTTTCAAGAATATAATTTGCAGAATTTAGCACAATAAGACAAGTACCAAAGTATTCTAAAATAGTATTTCTAAAATAGTTCTAAAATAGTATTTCTTAACAGCTGCTGGACATCTAAGTGTCATCAACCTCCTCTCTTCCTCTTTCCCTTTCTCTTTCTCTCTCTCTCTTTTTGTCTTATGCCACAGCTGGAGTCACACCATCACTTCCCTTACTGATGCATCTTAAGTGTAGAAAATGTAGACTGAAATAAAATTAAGGTAGCTATCTTTATATAGATTGACTTTTCTTTACTTTTCAAATAGATTGCCTTTCCCAAGAAAGACATTGATAAAGCAATTGATTAAAATGAAGGACGAGTGGATACATTTTCACATGAATCAAGTTGCATAGTAGTTTATTGAGGAAGTGAGATGGGAAAAGTAGCAGGAATGTTGAGGTCTATGTCCTAGTTTGGCTATTATCTCCTTATTTATATAAACAGATTTACTTCTCCCTGAGCTACAGTTCTTTTATTCTGTAAATAAATGAGTTGGAGTATCAAGGTAAATTTCCCCAGAGTTCAGCAGAGGTACTTCTGTGGGGGTACCAATTGTGACTTGAATTTCATTTCTTAATTACATTTAACTATTAAAAAAAAAACCCACAAACACTGGAAAATTGCATGTTTAAATATGTTACAACATAATTTTTACACCTTGTGGCCATTGTGGAGCAAATAATGGGTTAACTCCTTTTTGAGTGTAACAGAGTAACATCTCTTCTGCATTCTTTGCTTAATTAAACGTTGCATGACTGGATTGTATCCTACTAAAATTCATCTTGAAACAGTAATGCTCAATGTGATGGGATTTGAAGATGGAACTTTAGGGAGATGAAGTCATGAGGGTGGGACCTTTTTGATGGGATCAGTGCCCTTATAAGGAGAGACATCAGTGAGTATGCTCTCTCTCTCTCTGCCATGTTAAGGACACAAAAAAAGGCTGTTAGCTATCTGTGAGCCAGGAAGAGTGTTCACCAGAAACGAATAATGCTGGCACCTTGAATTTGAACTTCTAGCCTCCAAAATTGTGACAACATAAATTTCTGTTGTTTGACCTCCCAGTCTAGGTATTTTGTTATGGTAGTCCCAACTGACTAAGACACTCTTTTTTTTAGTACAACAAAATAAGATTTCTTCTGCATTCTTTACTTAATCAAACATTGTCACTATGTTATTTATTAAATGTGCAAATCAGAGTTGTATTGATACTGGGCAACCAAAACAAAACCAAGAAATAATTAGTATGCCATGGGCTTTATAATATTGTAACACTCATAAATGTCCCAATTCAAAATTACATATTCACTAAAATGACCTTATTTTTCTATATACTTTCTTATTAAATAAGTGTCACTTTACATGGCATTGCATATAATATTTTAATTTTACTTATGAATAAGTCCTCTTTCTATATGCACATTTACATGTAAAATATGTAAAACTACATACAAGTGACCCTTAACAAAAATATTCTACAATATGAATGTGAAATCTGTGGAGATAGTTGGTCTCTAAGATATTTTGTATTTTAATCTTGATTGATTTCCACATCAGTGGAAGAAAAGTTTTTTTAACTCTATTCCAAGGTGATATATTCTCAGGGATGAGTTACTAGTAAGTCTCCTCTTGAAGAGGTCAGTGTCATACTGAGCTGTCGGAAATTCCTGCTGGAGCATGTAGAATAAGGTGATTTCGTTCAGGAAGCTGAAGAAAAGCTTCAAAAGAAAGTAGGCAAGAACCCATGCTTAGCAGAGAATTTACGGGGAAGCTGAACATTTTTAACGTAAAATAGCAACATTAAAGAATACATACCAAATCAGTCCAGTTAGAACTGGTACTTATGTGAGGTCCTGAGTAAGCAAGGTCAGGGGCCCTTGGTCCAGAAAAGTATTCTCATAACACCCACATTGGAGATCATAGAAGAGTAACGTCCAGAGATGCAGGTCGAGAAACTGGTCTTTCCCAAGTGTCTACTCTATGCCTGAGACTTTACAAGGTTCAGGAACAGAAGAGACCATGCATGTTACCACATGGAAAGAAGAGTAAGGTTTTGGGTCCTTCTCAACTAAAATACTTCCTGTGTCTACAAAAATGTCCTAACCTCTGACCAACTGACGCTCTGCAGATCAATAAGTATTGAAAGGTATGGCTTTGCTTCACTTATTTCACCATTATTAGGACCTTTTTAGGCAAAAGTCTTGGTTATCTACTCCCTGCAAAATGCTAGTTGCATCCATTTTTGCTTTATTTGTGTAACTGAAGAATCAGTCTGGTAATTTTAGCAAAACAAAGGAAAGATTTCCTAATTATTTTCACTGAAAAGTACTATAAGCCCATAAAAGGCAAAACTAATAGTGAATAAACTTGACTATCTGTCAAAATAAATAGCCATTTCTTTAGTAAATCTTCTACAGAGAAATTAATATTTCCCTGCCTCAGTGTTTCCTAGCTTGAGTTTGAACAGAAAGAAAGTCTTAAACTTGGGTTTAACTTGATTTAGATGAAGATAAGTTATAATGCAATCTACTGATAAAAAATTGGTTACTTGGTGTTCTGGAAAATGAAAGAATTTGTTAAAACATAATTTTCAGAGTTACGTGTATTGAGATGAAGCCTCACTATAAACATGCATTTATAATAATTTCCTAATTATTTATTTTATAAAATATGTATCTGTTCTGTTTCAACTCTTCAACTTTCTTAGCACAATGTGGGAACGCAATGGAGAAAGAATATAAGTAGACGCAGTACATTTTATAATGAAAGGAATTTAATTGACGTACTTTAGTAATGACACCTTTTCACTTTTCAGGGTGGTTCAATGTAGATTCTCTAAATTCCAGACCATGATTGTCCTTAAGCATTGCCACCTTCCTCTGGGCACAGAAAAGGATCTCAAATCTGATACAAAATCCTCTTCTTAAACCTATCTGTGTGACCTTTGGAAAGTCAAATCAAATCTATGGGATTTATCATCCACCTCTGGAAAAATAAGGAGTTAAGCTAGATTATCACTAAAGTTCTTCCCAGTTCTAATATTCTGCAAAATTGATTTAGAGGAACATTTCCTCTTGACTTAAGAAGATATAGCTGACCTTTCTAGAGCTGCAAGTTTGTGCAGAGTACGCTGGGCATTTTGCATTCACTTTTTCACTTAATTTCTCTCTGAATGCTGCAAGTGTTTCTACAGATGATGAAATCAAAACTCAGAGAGCTTAACTAGCTAGCAATATGCTCCAAAGCCCATGTTTTTCCTACTACATTGGAAATAACACATTTTCCTCCAATGACATGCACATCAGGGTGCATAATAGAGCTGTGAACGACACAGAATGTGTCAAAATTATTATAATTAGTAGCATTTATACGTGAAATGTTAAAAACAATCTTTACTTGGAAAATTCCTGTCATAAGCAATATCCAGTTTGATCTTCATGCAGTCATTGTGGATAGCAAAACTGAAGTAGGAAGAGCTCAAGGCTTGGCCTAAGAAAACCCTGACTTAAAACTCTAGATGTATAGTTTGGTTCTCCAGATGTATAGTTTGGTCAAACTCTTGTGTCCTTAAGCAAGTCAGACCTTACAGTGTTTGCATGGCACTTTATCTGTAATTCTGTCCTGATGATCATGATTTGATTTGTTTGGTGCTCAGCCGATATATTTTGAACATTTAGAGTACAAAAAATATTGTGTTGGTGACATATAATAACAATGTAATTTGCTAAGCTCCACTGGGATTCTCTCCATGATGGGTTCAGAAACTAATACCCAGAGAGGGGTGGTAGTAGTTAGTCACACAGAGAAGGTCAGAGACATACGTGGAACACAGTTGTCCCTTTGGTAATAAAGGAGAGATTTCATTGTCTCTTCCTTGAACCACATACACTTTTTACATAATGTTAGTTAGTTTGTTGTTTTTGCACACTGGGCGTTGAGGAGAGGTATGGTTCCCAAGCCGCCATTTGTGATTATCTAAGGATCCATAATAATTATGCTGGTCACTTCTGTGTGCACAAGGGAGAGCAGCCAATCACCTTGAAGCAGAGTTTCGTGACTATGGGAGGCATCATTTAGAGGTTTTCTTTCATTTTCATTATGCAAATAGGAGCTGAGTAGATAAACAGTTGCTTAGGTGGAAGGATGCCGTGGATTTGCCGTGGCTTGGAGAAAGCTGCCTGCCTTTCCCCAGAGCCCTCAGATACAAACTGTCGAGTGGAAGTGGATGATTTGCATTGGCGGACAGGGACTTCCAGGAAGGAAGGGAACCTGATCCCAGTCCTTATAGCCTCAGAATCCAAGAAGGGGAAAACTGTTCCTCTGAACCAAGTGACCCAATTACTGATCTGCTGGGGGGAAATAATATCAGGAGTCTGAAAACAGAACTCCCTGGGAGAGAAATAGGGATTGGGATCTGTGCTAAACAAAAAGGCCTGGTGAAGGAGGACTGGTTAGATCCTTGTGAAAGGTAAACGTTGGAGTGGTATGGGAGAAGTTGTCTGAGCAGGTCACACTGAAAAGAGCGGCAAGCTTGAGGTCTGACGAGAGGTAGCATGACACCGCCAAGAGGAATTTTTTACTTGCAAGTTACTATTGAAACAGAGGACAGTTGTTCAACTGTGTAGGGCCAGTCCTCTAAATGGCACGTATAGCAACAGGCAAAGCAGTTATTCCACTGGGTGGATTTAACATTTCTCTTAGAGAAGGAAGATTCCCTCTTAACCAGGGAAGGTGGGTGCTTGAATGTCATTTGTAAAAATGTAGGAGATGGGAAAGCATGTGTGTTTTGAGGGAGTCAGACCTTTCTTATACTTGGTGGTGGTTACCCCCAGGGCAGGCAGGGCAGGCAGGGCAGGGAAGGGAGTGCCTTTGGGATCACAGAAAGCTTGTTACTATCGTTTTGAAAGGGAGACCTCCTCTTCTCACGACTAGGTTGGGTGGAGGTTACTCAGGTTTCCCTTCATTCCAGGCTTGATTACACTGCTCGCCTCTGTACCTGGCATGCACAAAAGCACACTTCTGTTATGAAAGCCTCTTCCTTCAAGAGCCTTGCCTCTCCAGGGCAAAGCCCTACCCGAGAGCCATGATTAGTGGTATAAAGAAGCTCTTTGGAATAATCACTAGGAAAATCTGTGGAATTTCGAAGGAAAGCTTCAATAGAGGGATTCATGAAAGAAAGCCTATGAATGAGGCATGAAAGTCTAACAGAGAAAGAAGGCAAGACTCCTTTTCTCTATTCTTCCTCTTGGGGGATCAAAGAGAATACAGTAGTTTTATTATTTACTTTGCAGAAGTGCATTTATATATAGAAAACATGTTTATGTGCCAAAAGAAATAAGTAACATATATATTAATTCCTTTATAGAGAAATAACCTTATTGTCTGGAATCTAAGGCACATTTTCTTTGCATATAGCAATTATTTTCCCTTGAAAAGCAAACTACTTTACAAAAATGAGGCAGTAAGTTCTAGTGGCATCTTAAGTCGACTATTATAGCTTTAAAAATGTCTTGGAATAAAATTCAGGGCTTTGGTATTCAGTTAGCTTTTAATTTCGCTTCACCAAAACTGGTTTTCATTACTATGGTGACATTGAAAGGAAATCCCCACAAAGTGCAGAATGATATTTTTTCCCCATTGGTAAGAGAGCACATTCCGGTGCCTTGCTGCTTATTTATCTTGTGAATACTTGGGCTCTCCTCCTGTTGAATATTTATTCCTCTGATGGATTTTATTTTTCATTCAGAATCTCAAGAATAACTCTATTTAAAAGTAGCTCAGCATCAAGAATAGAAGTCTTTTCTGTGCCTGTTTTATCCCTTTTACTGACTCTGTAAAAGCAGAGTGATTGCAATTGTTACTTCCCTCCTTTTCTCTTCTCCAAACCAGTTTGGTACCCAGGCTGTGCTTTTTAGAAAGACATGGCAGTGCTGGCTGCCAGGGTAACAGACCACACAGACGAATGCCGCAGTCCTCGTGTTGTACTGTAGTTTACATGTCTGCGCAACTGCTTTCATTGTTAACATCTTTGAATGCATGTTTAATAAATACTTCTTTACTCCCCCGAATCTCAGAAGTATGTGCTATGAAATTCCAGTTCTCCGATTCCGCTGTAAGATGTCAGTGTTTTAGAACCACACATTAAAAGTCTTTAAGTCAAAGAGTCGGTAGTAGTAATCACTCAAGTGTCCATCGATCAAATGGTGAAGTCCAAGTCCTAGGCATCAATTATGTACCAAAGACTGAGGAGTGTATTTTATCATTCTTTCTGCCCTACCCCCTCCAGAAAATATTTCTCATTTGTACTATCAGTTGCTTGTTTCTCACAATTCTGATGAGAAAACAGATAATCAAATATAATTAGAATCTGAGATAATCCACATATCCCAGTCAGCTGCAATTCTCTGCTAAGCAAATAAAAATATCTAATATCGGTCAGTGGTAATAATGGATATGATGTGATTCCATTGGACGTTATCTTTAAATACGGTTACACATCAGGACATTGTAAGGCCACAGTAGAGGCACTGTGTGTACAACAATTATAACAAAATTATAACAAAAATTATAAACAAATAAAATTATGACAAAATTCCAAATTTTGTTTCTTCAGAAAACTTAGAGCACTCTTCAATGGCGAATAAAAAAAGAATAATTTTATTTATTTTTTAAAAGATTTTATCTATTTATATGAGAGAGAGAGAGACTAAGATAGTGACGGAGGGCATGAGTGAGCACACACCCAGAGAGGCAGAGGGAGAAGCAGAATCCCTGCTGAGCAGGGAGCTGGATGTGGGGCTCCACCTCAGGACCCTGGGATCATGACCAGAGCCGAAAGCAAGTGCTTAACTGACTTAACCGCCCAGGTGCCCCAGAAAAGAATAATTTTACTATTGACCATGTGCTCCTTTTCATCTTGTATCTTAGACTAGTCCAAGCATAATTGAACATCTGTAGTAACTGTGCAGATCGTGGTGGACTGACTTCAGATCACTGTTAGTTTTCCCTGATCTAGACTATAAGCTCTTGGTTAGCTCTTACATGGAATAGATTTGTTCATTTTTTCTGCCTTTTATGAATCTTGCGTGTGTTGGGGTTGGGGGGAAGTTCACATGAGTGAGCAAATTCAAATCAGTTTTCAGGGTGTGGGGTGTGAGGAGATTAGTAGTGATTTTATTGAAATGAACTACATTAATCCTCAGAGCAATACAATGACAACAGAATTCAAAATACTGTAACTGAGAGATGAAAATCCCAACTCTTAAAAAATTTAAATAATTTCCTACTGTCACTTTATTTTAGTGATTCAACCCCAGATCTCTAAATACGAAATCAGTGCTCTTCCACTGGCTATCTGAGCAGCCTTGGGCAATAAGAAAGACAATAAAATAAATGCACAAACCCAAAAGCTCACCAGAATAGTGTCCAAAAATATGGTGCCATCATTACAGTCTCTATTAATTCATATTAGTCTTTCATAATGGCCTTTTTTCTAAAGAGGCAACTGGACAACTTTTTACTTTATATGATAAACTCCATTTGACAAAAAAAGAAGCAGGCGAGGAGGAAAAGTAGTTGGAAAAAAAATGATCAAAGTTAGAGGACAGGAATGAGCATAAGAGGGCAAATGATGGCAAAAGCCCAATCTTAGCCCCGGGTGGTCTGAGTTGCGTGCCAGGCTTGGGGGGAAGCATTGCCCCAGATGCAAGGAATAATTTGTTTCCCTAAATGCCTCCGGGTTTCTCCATGGAAATCTGCCTCTTGGGAAATCTTCCTTCCTTTCTCCCTGACTTTATTACTGCAATCTCTCGCTGTGGTCCTAGCCAACCAGGCCACCTGATGCCTGAAGCCCAGAAAGTTTATAATGTTGGAGAGGAGCAATCTCACCTCATTTGTCATCTCAGAAACTAATTACTGTGCAAAATGGTCATTTTCCCCAGAATTTATCCTGTTTTCACTCTATTTGGAATAACCAAAACAACTCAAGGGTTGAACTCAGTTCAACTTCCCTTTTTCCTTTTGATACCCACAGGTAAGATGTATGAACAACATACATTTCCCCAAGGTCATTTTAGCTAGCCACAGGCATCACAGAGTGCAGTTCATTTATGTGAACCTAAGCAGTAAAGACTGACAAAATTATGCAAAGTTCCTATAACTCGACATAAAAATAGAACATTCCTCTAATTCTGATCCAGAATAGCCATGGAATTGAGGTCTTATTTATTCAGGAGGTGCAGAAGGTATTTGGTTAATGCTGAAAGAAAACATTTGTGTATTGAAAATGTCACATTAAAAAATCCAAATTTCGATCTTCTCTTGAAAAACTGGAAGATCTGACAAAACTATGCCTGCATTTCAACATGATGTCTTTCCACTTGACCTTGGACTTAACATTGGAGATCTCTTTGGGTTGGGCATGAGCAGTCTAGTTTAGTTTCTACCAAAGGTACGATAATCATACCAACTTAAATTTTGTTATATTCTCTCAGCTCTGTTAATTATCACCTCCTATGGTTATTGGATTTTGCTAACTTTGCCTTAAGGAAAATGTCAAAAGTGGATTAAAACATTAGTGTTGAAATATTAAGTGGTACAATTTAATGGACTTTGAATGGGAGGGGTTATCTAACTTTTTTTCTCTCTTCTTTATTTTCTTTCAAACAACTTCTGTGGGCTAGTCATTGTATAGGCAATATAAATGCATCCTCTCATTTAATTTTCATACGAACGCTTCAAAAATCTCTTTTCACATTATATGATGGAGATATGAGACCTGAGAAAGTAAATAGGATCCCAGGGTCAGGTGATGATTGAGCTCAGTCATGAGGAGTCTGGTGCCTGTGACATAGCCTAAAGATCCGAACTGGAAGCAAATTTCAGCCTTTACTGGGAGGAAACATACCGTTTACGGAGAATGTTATGGGGTTCTGAGTGCCAGATCATGCATTACTCCAGAGCTCCATTTCCTCAACTATACCTTTGCAGAATAGTATTCCACCTTTATCTCTTCTTCCTTCCAGACTTTGACATACCTAGCTGTGTGTTCTCTCCTAAAAACCTCCTAAAAGTTTATGACACTTTACGTATGCTCAGACTTTTTCTTCATCCTCGGACATTAGCTTGATATATTTCAGTTTCAACATTAGATCCCATTATGTATCTTTCAATGATGTCATTGTGAAGCTGGGTTTTTGTTGGTTGCCATAATAAAATGCAAGTACCAATATAAAGCAAGAGAATCAGTGCAGAATAAGAAATTAAGATGGTGGTTGGTGTCCAATCTGACTCCAAGGTTTGAGAGGGGGTAGAGCCCCCAAATCAGTTTTTTTATCAGTAATTGTGACAATGTAAGAGTAAAATGAAATTATTATTTCATTTAACATAAAATATTTGTTCAAAACTCTATTAAGTTGTTAGGGTAATAAGTACTTACTAAGTTGTTTGAAACATTTTAATGAATAAATGGAATTGTTAGAAACTTCTTTGACCTAAGGTGTTCCATGAAAAAAAAAAAAAAGATTAGTGAGATGTTAAATGAACCATTTACTAAGCAAGTTTAAAAACAACCAGTATAAGTCATTCCAAAAAGATTTCTGTTAGCATATATAAAGTCTATTGGAGTCAAGCTTTTGTTCAACAGATAAAAATATTTATGTTGAGAAAGAATATATTTTTCTCATAGATTTAGGTAGCTAGTTAATGGCAGTTTGTTTCATCTGTCTACAGTGTCTATACTCATGGTAAAAGGATAGATAATTATTATTCTCAAATTCTTTTACAAAATACATATTTCTGTGGAAAGGTTAAAAAGAAAAGAAAAGCAGCTGCTAGACAATTTCCATAATTACAGAAATTAGGTGTGATCTCCACTCTCTTGGTGGATTGCCAGTTTGTCCAGCTGGTAGAAACAATTGGTCAGCTAGGCATGGAGAGGGGCACATTAATTTTTACAAAAGACAGAAATGAAGCTTTCATGCATTTAAGGCATTTTTCCATGTGTGTATTTCTATTGTCTAACATCTTTTTCATTATGAAAATATCTACCCATTGCAGTAGACTTAGAGAATGCAGAAATGAGAGGAGATTGGAAGTGATTTATGGTTTTATCACTCCAATACATTGTTAACATTTTGGAGTATACTATACAATTCTTATTATTTTCTAATTAATGAGTATTTTAAAGTATTATTGGAGTCACATTAAATGTAAACTGGATTATTATCCTTTCCTCATCATAAGCATTTTCCATAAAAGTATGTGGTGTTTATAAAAATTATTTCATTTTAATTTTTTTAAGATTTTATTTATTTATTTGATAGAGAGAGATCACAAGTAGGCAGAGGAAGGTAGAGAGAGAGAGAGAGGAGGAAGCAGGCTCCCTGCTGAGCAGAGAGCCCAATGCGTGGCTCGATCCCAGGACCCTGGGATCATGACCTGAGCCGAACGCAGAGGCTTTAACCCACTGAGCCACCCAGGCGCCCCTATAAAAATTATTTTAATTATGGTATGTTGTTCTTTTTAGCTACACTACCATCAACTACTAAGCTACTTCAAAAA
Source organism: Mellivora capensis (assembly GCA_004024625.1). Taxonomy (NCBI): domain Eukaryota; kingdom Metazoa; phylum Chordata; class Mammalia; order Carnivora; family Mustelidae; genus Mellivora; species Mellivora capensis. The sequence continues at coordinate 12,563 of PISX010019628.1, forward strand.
AAAAATACTGAACATTAGATTTTTTTAAACTTCACTCTAGTGACATTATAATACTGTTATCCAGTTAAAGATGGATACATAGATGTATTTAGTTGATTCTCCAGAATCGACACTAAACGGACAATAAAAGAATAAAAAAGGCATAACCGCAAGATAAAAGAAAAGAAGAGGAGATTTTGCTTATGAGGTTGGAGAGAGTAGAATTCTGAACCTTTAGGCAAGGGATCTTCATTGCAGAGGAAATGTGGAAATGGGCTTTCTCAGTATTCTGAATAAGAGCAACTTTGGATGAAATGATAAGAAGCAACACAGAAGGTAGTGGGAATGTGCCAAATTATATACGGAAAATCTAGAATTTGAGTTACTCACATCAGTAATGCCGCTGCCAGTAATCGATACAATAAGGCTTGACTGTTAACCAATTGGACCATCTTGCATTCTGCAGAACACTCCACCACCAACAAAGGAATGAATTTTGTTTTCAAATCAAAGTGAAACAGTCATCAGTATAACACTGGGACACAAGAGGATTTTTGATAAATTGAAAATGATTGAAAACATACATAGTATGTTTATATACATACATACAGAATATTTAAACTAGAAATCAGTAACAAATTTATATATGTAAAATCTCCAAATATGTGGAAAACTACACACACATAACTGAACGTCAAAGAAAGCAAAAGGAAAATTTAAAAAAATATTTTGAACAGTCCAAACATTTGTAAGATGCAACCAAGAGAGTGATTAAAGGGAAATTTAGTGCTTTCAGGTTTTGTGTTAAGAGAGGAAAGGTCTGAAACCAGTGACCTAAGCTTCTGTCTTTCGAAACTAAAAAAAGAAAATCAAAGGAAACAAAGGAAATAGAAAAAAAATCAGAAAAAAAATGAAAGTGAAAAATGCACAACATGCAGAAAAATTCCAATGAAAACAGAGGATAGTTGTTTACTAATTTCACCTATATTTATGGACCTCTAGCTAGGCTGATCAAGAAAATCAGAGAAAAAAACAAAAATTACTGATCTGTGCAATGAAAGAGGCTCAATCACAGGCTCTACTTCTAGAATTGTGGGTGAGAAGTGCAGCATGCTCCCAAGAAAATAGGCATTTAACTAGAGAGCGTTATCAAAAATGATCATTTGACATGTATGGAAATGTCTCTAAAGGGGTACAGCAAATATAAAAACATCTCTTCAAGTTTTCTGACCATTCTCAGTAAAAACAGCAAAGTCATTTGTGTTTGAGTTACAACTCCCTCTCTCTCCGTGCTGAAGGTCTATCTTACAGTTTCTTACAGAAACTACTTTGGGGCTCATGCCAGGAGTGGGTAACCAAGAAAATCACTAGGCATGGCTGAGGACAGGTTCCATCTCCTTCAAGCTCCCATCCTAGAGCTGTCTCTGTGGGAGAACGGGCCTCTAATATTTATCATCTCCCACAGCTCCATGTTGCAAAGGCTCTTTTCCTAGCTGGTATCTCTTAGAGAACGGATGCATAGCCCCTCTCCTCCACCTGTCCTCTGGCCATAGGGTGAAGATTCTACTTCAGGCTGAGAATCCTGAACCTCTGTCACTCCTACTGCAGCTCACTTAGAAAATACATACCAGCCCAATGCCCCCAAGTACCCACTCACACAGCACAGGTATCCCTCTGGAAGTAAGAGGCCACTGCCCTTGAACTCTGCCCAGATGCAGTGTTGCAGGAGTTCTGCTGAGAAGGACCGTCATGGCTCCATAATACTAGTGGCAACAAGTGAAAGGGCAGAGGAACCCCAAGTTTAACAGATAATTAGAGAAAGAGGTAAGCTGAGAAGAGCCTTCCTGGGATTATGGTCGGCCCCGGAGGTCAGCAAGGTTATGCACCATGTACCAGGCTGCACCAGTCAAATAGGGCTTAGGACAAAATTGGGAACTACATAAACCACACATAGCTCCTCACTGGGACTAAGGACTTATGCACAGAGTCTGAGTAAACACTGGCTGAAAAATAAGTACTTCTAACTGGGGACAGCAACTCCTAGGAAGCCAGATGCATCACTGGCTGTCCGGAGATGACTCTGCTTACCCAAGGATGCACCCATTCTATAAAATATGTATGCTTCCTGACCCAGGATGTATGTTTTAGCATGATGCTGGATGGAGAAAATACAAATCAAGAACAAAGAACAAGACGCAAGAACAAAACTCACCTACAATGGGAAAAACATCAGAACATCGACTTCCATCAGCAGTCAAGGCCAAAAGAACGTTGGAATGATCTTAATGTTTTAAGTCTTTACAGGGAATGATCCAACCATTGTAAGCATTTTTCAGAACACAGCTAAGGGTACATTTGCATGTGTGCATTTAATTGTATTTAAAATTCACAAGATAATAAAAAGATATAAATAAATGCTGAATTCTGTGTAATGAACTGAATGCTGAAGTATTCGGCAAGGATACCTGTGCCTGCAATTAACTTTGAAATGTACCAAAAATAAGTTGTATTCATGGATATGGAGGAGGATATGTGAGAAAAATATTTTAACAGTATAATCTAGGTGGTGGAATACAGATGTTCACAGCACATTTTTTCCGGTTGTCTGATGTTTGATTTTTTTCTTAATTTGAGAGGATAAACCTGAGACAACATTTTTTGGACAAGATATAGCAACTGGCACTCATATTGACAGAGTGGGAAAGTTACAGTGGAGGGCGAGCTGACGGACAGTTTGAAAACAAGTTTGTCAATTCAGTTAGCATAGCTAACACACACTTACCAAACCCGTCGTTTTATTGATTTCTGTGAATTTACCCGAGAATTGAGAACACATGTTCAAAGGCTAGTGTCAATCAGCTTTCAGTGTGATAACAACAGAAATGTATTTCCCCCAGTCCTGGACACTTGAAGTCCAATATCAGGATGCTGATATGACCCTGTTCTGCTGAGACCCTTCTTCCTGGCTTGCAGATGGCCACCTTCCTACTGTTCTCATGTGGCAGACAGAGAGAGTGAGAGAGTGTCTCTTCTTACAGGACTGCTAATCCCATCATGAGGGCCCTAACCTCATGGCTTCACCTAAACCTGATGACTTTCCCAAATCCCTGTCTTCAAATGCCATCATACTGGGGATCAGGATTTTAACATGTGAATTTGTGGTGGGGGGGGCACAATTCAGTTCATAGCAACCAATATAAAACTGTTCATTGCAACTTTATCCATAAAAACCCATGAAAACAACCCAATGTCCATCAACAGGTAAATGGATAAATAAATTGTGATCTTTACATACCATGTATAGTAATGAGTAGTAAAGAAGGCTGAATTATTGTTATTTGCAAGAACACAGATGAATCTTAAAACACTGTTATGCTAAAGAAGCCAAATGACAAGAATATATGTTGTATGATCCCACTTATGTGGAAGCCTCGAAAATACATAATGACAATAGAGATCATTGGTTGCCTGGGGCCTTAGTTGGGAGAAATTGAGAAGAGACACATGGAATTTTGGGGGCAATGATAATGTTCTATATATTGATTATGGTGTTGGTTACATAAGAGTACACCTAAATTTACTGAATGTGCATTTATATGACTTATTTTAGCTAAATTGCATTTTATTTTATTAATAAAAAATAATATGGGCAATAAGATTTTCTGGAGCTTTCTGATAATTTTAACTTGAACTTTAACTATAGAGGGAGGGTAGTTTAATTGCTCCAAGATGTTCACTTGGTCATGGTGAACTGCATAGCTGTTCAGAGAATAAGGGGAATCATAAAATTATAAACAATTTTTAAAGATTTTATTTATTTATTTGACAGAAAGAGAGAGCACAAGCCATCTTTAAATTTAGGATTTCCATATAGGGAAACTGTTAAGTAATAACTAATAATAATTCACATTTGCATGGCACTTGAAAGTTTAGAACACTCTCTATATAATTATATCATTTACTATATGTATAACTCTTATATTGAAGACAAGGAGAGATGCTTATCCAGTTATATGTTTTGCCTAAAGAAATTTTAAATGGAGTGAATTTAAGTGCATCCCTGACTGGATCCATGGGGGTCTGGATAATTCGTCAAGGTAATTGCTATGCTCTTGCTGTTAAACCTTTTTCCTCTCGCCAACAGTTGAGATGTGCCTTTTTTGTTCCATTGCTCCTGAAATATTTGTGTTTTGGGTCAAAAATGTAAGTTAAGGATTCAGCGCTTACCTAAGATCTGATGTTTGAAAGCTTAGAATCACTGAGGGAAAACAAAGTATGTCTGTGTAGAGAGAATGGAGTTGGGCACTTTGAGGGAAATACAATACTGGCATTTGTTTTTAGAGCTCTCAGACATGCATGTGTGTGCACATGTGTATGAGTGCACAGAGGTCTGTATGGATGTGTCTGTGGTGTGTGTGTGTGACTGTGTGTATGCCCATGTTCTCTGTATGGTGAAGTACCCTTGTGTCATACTGTGTGGGTTAAGTCAGTTTGGGTTCTTTGGTTGCCTTCATATTGTCTCCAACAAAAGAACATTTCAGCCCAATGTTGTAGAACAATACCCATGTGAGGTGACACTTCCTGAATGTTACTGTCAATATTTTAATGATGGCTATGGGAAAAGCAAGTAAAATGGCTTGTTCAGAATATTTTGCTGAAGTTTTATCCAATGTATTGTATTGTACCTATTTACTCCCATGAATTTTTTTGTTCTTTCATGATCAGTTTCCACACACACACACACACACACACACGTATAAGAGAAAAGATGAGAATGCATGTAGATATTGAATCCTTGATGTAAATACATGTCTCTCAAGTTTAATTTACTACTGCTTGTAGTAAAATAAGATATTTGGCAGTGGCAGTGTTTTTAAAATAAATGAAAGTAATCAGAAAGCAAGTAATAGAGATGAAGAGGGCCAGTCTTTCTTATTTCCTAAATAAATGCCAGGTCAGCCCACAGGTAAGATTGTTGTGTCTGTGAAGATTACTAAGCAGGTTAATCCAAATCCCTTTTTGTACCGTGTGCTGAGTGCTAGCTTTCCTTAGTAGAAATCCAGGAAAAATGAGTAATCAGCCTATTAACAAGTCTATTTATCCAATATGCCATAATTTACCTAAGCTGCATTAGTCTCTCCTCCAGAAAATGGGAACTTTTCTGACTACTTTAAATGGTCCTTAAAATCTCCCCATACTGTAAATTCTTCACAGTCAAGGGCATCTTCGGTTATGCCCTGATTCTGCTGCAATGCCCAGCACAGTGCCTGTAAGGGTAGGCACTGTCTTTAATATATGTCTTTAATTAAGCTGAACAACTTTCGGGTTGATATTGATTTCAAGTATGTAAGAACCAATGCCTTGTCATAAAGCATCACTCTCGGTCTTAGTTAGAAAAAACTAGGATCTTCCATTATTTAAGACAATACACTTTTGCTCACAGTCAATAGGCCAGACCTATTTTTCCTACAGAACAACCAAAAGACAGTGAGACAATATCATATCTCTGGAGCCATTCACATTTCCAAATCCTTAATGTGGGCTAAGTATTTTGCTAAAGACATCTACGTATTTTCTCTTTCAGTCTGACTTGAATCCATTTGATAGTAGAGACTCCCAATATCCTCATTTTTAAATTGAAGAGACTGAAACTCAGAAATTTAGTGGCTTACTAAGGACACAGAGCAAGAGACTGTTAAGAAAGGATTGGAGCCCAGAAACTTAGACATAGGAATCCACATTCCAAATGCATTCAGTAGCCCACTGAACTGATTTATTCTCTTGTTGACAATAGAAATTCACTCAGTAGTGAACAGTGTCCACTCTTCCTGATCTCACTTTTCCTGTCAATGTCCCACTTTAATTTTGAAACCTAGATTATTTTAAATGCTTGAAATTCATTCATTTATTCATCCATTCATTCATTTATCAGTTATTATATTTCTTCTATATACCATGCATTATTCTCAAATTTAGGAAATTAAGAATATAACGAAATAATTTCCTTGTCCTATAGGATCTCACTGATAATTGGGGAGATATTTCCATAAACAGACATATTACAATACACACAAAGAAGAGAAAGCTGTAGCTAACGTGACCTTGGCAGTCAGTGAAAATATTACTGTTAACAACATTGCCAGAGGGTAAGAATATTCTAGGCTGAGCCAGCGTTTGTTACATAAGCTAATTAGAGGTACTGGGATATGGCATCTAAGAATTTCTGTGTGGGTTAAGTACCAGGTGAGTAGGTTCGGTAGGAGATGAGAATCGAAGTGAAGGTCATAGAGCGTCTGGGTGGTGCAGTCAGTTAAGCGTCCAACTCTCAGTTTTGGCTCAGATTGTGATGTCAGGGTTGTGAGATTCATTCCCCCGTAGGGCTCTGTGCTCAGCACAGTCTGCTTAAGTCTCTCTCTGCCTCTGCCCATCCCCCTGCACTTGTGCATGCTCTCTCTCTCAAATAATTAAATAATTCTTTAAAAGAAATATATTTTTTAAAAAAGCGAAGTGCCACATTTGCCGTCAGAAGACTTGAGGTTTCTTGGTAGCCATGTTGGTGCCAGGGACATACTGGAACGGCCTCAAACACAACATGTACATCTTCTAGTTTCTGGCCAAGTGAGATGGCAAGCAAGCATCGTCGCCCTATCATTAAGGCTCACCTTGCCTGCAACCTCAGGAGATGACGCTTGAGACTAGAATGTAAGATGAGAATATAGCATTTCTTGGTGTCGTGATTTCGTATTTGATATATCTGCTGAATATGCACCACTGAACATTTATGTTGTTGACGACAAGTGCAATAAGGTCCAGTCCTCTCTTGTGGGAGCTGAAAACACTGTCTTTGCAGCTGAAATGCCATTCTGTTCCAACAGGGAGCACCCTATATTCTAAGTGATCATCAGTCAGTCTATTCTGTACCCATCTGTATCTTGCAGATGTGGGAGCCTACACAAGTGCTCTCCTTACAGAGAAGAGCACAACCAACTGTCATAACCGTATGATTTGTGAGATCATCCGCAGAAGCCATAACCAATGCTGTTCAGGGAAGATGTCAGACTGTAATGAACATTTATGGGAAATAGATATTAAATACAAATCCTTCAAAGAACACCATCAAATTAAATTGACTTTTAAATAAATCACCTAAAATTTATGTCAGACTCAGACCAATTAAACATAGGGAAGAATGTGTTGGAATATCAAAGTGGAAGAAAATGAAATAAAAATTTCATAAGTAGATGTGATTTGTGTGGCTACTAATATAGATAAGTTAAATTGGGACTCTGATTTAAGAGGTAGTTGATGTAAATGGCATGGGTTTTGGAGTCGAATAGACCTGCATTATAATTAGTGCATCCACCATTATGTGGATAACCACTGGTAAGTGGTCAAGTAATTGATACATAACTTCATCCAGTTTCAGTTACTGTTTCTGTAAAATGAAGAACATAACACATAATATAAACACTCATTTTATGTATAGGTTGAAATGATGTATCTAAAGGATAACACTTATTATAGAGGAGTTCAGTGAATACTAGCTGTTCTCAAAATGTTTGTTAACCTTTTAAATAGCATCACATATTTCTAACATGGGAAGCATGGATTTTAGATAAGAGATGTCTGATTTCTAGCTTCAGCACAATGACTTAACATAAATTATATATAAGTAGTCAACAAACCATAAAGTTATATACAATATAAAATACATGGCCATTTTTTCATTTGATAGATAATTATTTAACACCCACTATGTGCCAGTTTCATAAGAATCTAGGGAAACGCCAATAAACAAATCAATTCCTGCCACACCAGACATAATATCCTAATGGAAAGATATGAAATAAATAATTGAAATATAATGTTGTAAGTTCTAGGAAATACATAATTTCCTAGACTATAATTAATTGTAAGTTTTAGTGAAAATATCCATGTATTATAAAGTATTTTAGATAGGATAACCAGGGAAGTACTCTGAGAAGGAAAGCTTTAAGCAGAGATCTAAAGGATAAAAATAACCCACTTGTGCAAAAAACATTTTAGGAGGAGCAAGTGCAAAGGCCCAAAGGTTGAGCTGTGCTTGAGAAGAGCAGTGCAACCATAGTGGGCAATGTAAAATAATGAATGAGAAAGCAAGTGACAGACGATGGATTTGCAGAGTAAGACAGGACCTGGTCATGTCAGGTCATGTAGGCTACAGGAGACTTTAGATTTAATTCCAAGTTTGACAGTAAGTTACTGGAGGAATTTAATCAGATTTTTCTCCCCACATTTGCATGTGCAATCTTCTGAATTCTTTGAAATTATAGGCGAGAGGTCTTTATATCCTCCTCCGCTTCTTGAACTGTGTTTTATCTAGGGCCAGTTTTGGATTTGATTTCTTATTCTTAATCTTTTCCTTTTATGCCATCCTATTTCATGGTTATTTTTGGATTATTTTTCCATTCACATTCAAGAATAATAAGACAAGAAGTGTGGTTGTCAACTCTGTATATATAGTAGAAATTTTCAACTGAGAAAACTTCAAATGAAATTTTATCATGCTATCACTTCTGGGGAAACCTAAAGTATCTGAATGATAATTTTTTATAAACTGCCAATTTCCTCTCAGATAATCTGTCTATTTTTACTTTTTATTTGTTGTGTTTTTTTTCTATTTTTTTTTAATCTTTTTAAGGAGACTCCCGTCCCCATTTAGTGTACCTCCTACATTGTTTTTTAGGAAGTTACATAAGGAAAAACCTAGAAATAAATGTAGAGTAAATCCAGAAAGAAGAAAATACACGTTCAAGAAAATGGTAGGAAAACATTGCAGAGAAGTTCCAGAATGAGAGCTGGTTGGCTGCAGTCAGCTGGTCAACAATTCAGCTGGCAATGGAGAGTGGCAAGGAAATAGCAGAGTCAATGAGAGTCTAGGTGTAGAACCCATGGCTGGAACATTTGTGTACTCTTGTTTAATAAAGGTAGCAAAAGCTGCAGATGTTGGCATTACATAGTTATTTCCCATGCTTCATGTGAAACATGTGAAGAAACATCATTTCAAGCATTACCTGTGTCCTCTTATCCTCTCACTTTCTCTTCCCTAAAGGACTTATCTGATTGGTAGAAAAGGGATTAAGTGACTGTCTCTTTTCCTACTTTCCCATTAGTGGGTCTGCCTACCGAAACATGAGCTATGTGTGCCATCAGTCATAAACAAGTGTACTTGTAAAGACTCTGTCCGGATATCAGTTGCTTAGAACTGACAGCGGTCGGATGTGTGTATCTAACTAAATGTTCATTATATCCTTGCTTAGCCAAAACACCAAAGCCGCCTGAAGAGCTCCAATCAAGATAATTTGTAAGTGAGCTCTCTCTCTGAGTTCTAAAATTCTTGACTCAAGTGATTAGAGGTGTGTCATAAATAGGCATACCCCCGAGATATTGCAGGTCAAGTTCCACCCCAATAAAGAAAACATCACAGTAAAGTGAGTCAAATGACTTTTTGGTTTCCTGGTGTATATAAAAGTTATATTCACGCTATAGTCTGGTAAATGTGTAATAGCATTATGTGCAAAAAAATGTTCATATCTTAATTAAAAACTACTTTATTGCTAACAAATGCTAAACAGGAGCTGAGCCATCACTGAGTATAGTCACTGATCGTAGGTCACCATAATAAATATAATGATACAATTTGAAATATTGAAAATGTGACACAAAGACGTGAAGTCAGCAAATACTGTTGGAAAAATGGTGCTAATTGCAGTGTTTGACACAGGGTCACCACAAACCTTCAATTTGTAAAAAGCACAATTACCTTAAAAAAAAAGTAAAAGTACAATAAAATGAGGTGTGCCTGTATTGGGGCTCCTACACCCCAACAGTGAGGAACAAATGTAACTAGAAATTTCTCATTAAGTAAAACCTACAGAAGAAATAATATCTAAATGTAAGACACTATTAGGTTGTTAAGAAAACAAACTAGTGGTCATAATGTCCTCATTTTTTCACTAGTATTAATTTGTGGCTTTGTTCAAAAACCGTGAAAGCCTGACTATTCTAGAATAGAATGAGAATATTCTCAATATTAACAATGAAAAGTGTTTACTTAAAAAAAACTGAAGATGACAAATCACAAGAACAATAAATTTACCAAATTTATAGTTAGAATCATGAGAAAAATTAACCGTAGAAATAATTAAATGTATTGTCTTTGGGGAAGTGGAAAGTCATGGAAAGGGGATCTGCACACTTCATTTTGAGTTCCTTACTGCTATTTAATATTTTGTTAACTGTAGTCATTTCCTGGCTTGAAGCTAAAGGATCATGGTAAAAGGAACTAAAAGGTTTTTTTTTTTTTTTCTAATTTATTTATTTGTCAGAGAGAGAGGGAGAGAGAGCAAGTGAGCACAGGCAGAGTGGCAGGCAGAGGCAGAGGGAGAAGTGGGCTCCCCACCGAGCAAGGAGCCCGATGTGGGACTCGATCCCAGGACGCTGGGATCATGACCTGAGCCGAAGGCAGCCGCTCAACCTACTGAGCCACCCAGGCATCCCATGGAATTAAAAGTTTTATAAGTACAATATTTCTTTTGAAGACATGGGTACCTAACTTCTAAAATGCATTGCTTTGTGTTTATACTTCTGGCAAGGAAGGTCAACAGAAATAAAATCTAAACTCCCATAAAAATCAGAGTTATGTAGAACTACCCCAAGACCAGGTGCTGTCCAAATCCAGAGAAGACACAAAGAGCAAGCGTTGGGCTGAGCCTCGAGGAGAGAGTCCCGCAGTAGTTCAGTGCTGTCCCCTTCTGTGAATGGTGTTTCAAGGCCACTGCTTGTCTCTGCCAAAATTGAGACTCTGGACTCTGCTGCCCTTCAACACCCAGGGGGATTGAGGATGTGTACCTATAGCTATGATCCTAGAGAAAGAAGCTAGAATCAGGAAGCTGGCTCATTTTCCATGACTGCTATCAAAACGGTCTCATCCACCAAGAGGCCTGGTGATGGACAGTTGAACACTGAATCAGCCAAACCTCTTTTTTTTTTTTTTTACAACTTTAGAAATGACAGCATTAGACTCGTAGGCATCAAAAATAAGTGCTAGAAACGGAATATAAAACATGACATAAAAATCTCAAATAATTAAATGTAATAAAGATATGAAATAAGAACATAATTGAGCAGATTTTTAAGAGACCGAATGGGCAATCCTTCACGTGAGCAATGTGCTATACTTCTAACTGATGTGCCAGAAATGCTGGGGCCTGGGTGAAACACCTGAAAAGCAGTGTCATTTTCACTGAAGACATTTAGGACACATTACGAAATAAAGCAAGACTGAGTGCCACATGAGCCTTAAATCTATCCTCAGGCTTAGGAAACTTGACTCCCTTTGTGACAATGGTGCAGGGTGACCCAGCCAGGCTTCAAGAGGGAAGGCCTCCTGCTTCTTCTAAGTTAGCTGGACTCACGCTGCAGAATAGACTTAGAAATGTCAGCCTTGGGACGCCTGGGTAGCTCAGTGGGTTAAGCAGCTGCCTTCGGCTCAGGTCATGATCCCAGCGTCCTGGGATCGAGTCCCACATCGGGCTCCTTGCTCGGCAGGGAGCCTGCTTCTCCCTCTGCCCCTGCCTGCCACTCTGTCTGCCTGTGCTCGCTCGCTCTCCCTCTCTGACAAATAAATAAATTGAAAAAAAAAAAAAGAAAGAAATGTCAGCCTTGTTTCTTTTACCAGATTGTTGCCCTTGGGACTCACTCCACTTCCTTCCTTTGTGTCAGTGCCAGCAAGGTGATGGAGAAGATGCCCATCAGGGAAAAGGAATCAGGAATGGCGAGCAGGTCTTTTTCCTCCCTCAACAAGCAACTGTATGATAGTAGAGGAATGAGGAGGTGGCAATATTCCAATAGAGTTTCTGAGAAGTTTCTAGAATCGGAGAAAAGAGTGTATCTTCACAACTTGGGGATGGAAACAATCCCCATGTAAAATAAATAAAAATAATTCCACATATTTTAGGGACGCTTCTTCAGAACACAAAATAAGGAGATCTTAAAAACTGTCAGAAAGAAAGGATAGATGATTCACAAAAAGTGTCTGTTAGATGAACTAATTCTACCATAGCAACAGAGGTCTCCAAACCTTTAAGAAAGTTACTTGTAATTGTTGAGAGGCAAAAACAAAAAGAAGTTTAAAAAATCCTCTCAATTCAGAATTTAGACCCAGATGTACAGAGAACATAAGAAGATATTGTGAAACTCAGTAGTAATCACAAAGATAAAGACGAAAAAAATAAGGTACCTCTTTAATAATAATCAAATCAAGACCTATAATCTGACAAGATAGATCATCAAATCTGGCAGCCCTAATTTCTGGGTAAAGGAAGAGGTTAGAAACTCAACTTTGGGACAGTCATAAAGGTTTTCATCTACAGGAAAACAAAAGCATTTTTGAAAACAAGAACAAGAAATATTACATACTAATCTGAATTCCTCATAATATTTAAGATTTTGGATATTTTAATTTTTATTTAGTGATTGGGATTGGAATTGTTTATTGAGAAAAACGTGTCTATTAACTTAAGATACTGACTTCAGTGACCTCCCTTGCATGATCCTGTGCTATGTGCCAGTGGGGCCCACATGAGCTCTTGATTCAGGAGAATGAATTTTTCTCTTTTGCTCATAAGGAAATTCTCTTGACCTGTTACAGTTGTCTTTACTTTTTAAATATGCCAGCTGTAGATAAATAAATAAATAAAAAGTAAATAGGCAAGCCTGCTTAAGAATTTCTGTTTTTTACTTGTGGGTTAGTTAACCCTAGTAACTGGATCTTCTCTAAACCCCTTTTCGTTTCTCTAAATTCCTGCATCTTCATCTCCACCGAAGCAAAACCTCTCCTATGCAGGTGGCCCGTTATATAGTTTAAGTTTAGTTAATTGCTTAAAATATAAAGAAAATAAATGTTTGTTCATTGTTCACATTGGGGTAGGTTTGTTTGAATGCATAGATTAATTAAGTTTTTATACCTGAAGTGAACCTGGGAATCCGACTTTACTTACAGGGAGTGGAGTTCCATTTCTCTATTCATTTGAGAAAAAAAAATTAAGTCAGTTATTCATCACAGTATAAGATAGGCATGACAAATGAAGAAAATGCGGTTCATGTTATATGTGTGTGTGTGTTGGGAGGGGGTTTCTGGGTTGTGTACAAACAACGAATGATGATACATGAAACATTGTAATATTATTTCGTATGCACTAGGAGTAGAAAAAGTGCAAAACATTGGTCAACAGTTCTAACACAGGGATTTTGGAAAGATCCATGGAGAAGAATGGCATCTGTGTTAGGTAACAAGTAGTGCCTAGAAGTTAGGAAAGTAGTTAAAGTGTGTAATTAAAATAATTCCATCCAGAAAGAAGTGCTTTTCAAAAGTACTCAGAGACATTTCAGGGAGTTTATTAGGATTGGGAAATGGGGAGAGGCGTGAGGTGGAAATGAGGACAACCTATAGAGGTAGAGTTAAACAGCTCAGTCTTACAAGGCTTCACATGTTATGCTGAAGATTTTTTTTTTCTTTTGAGCTCTACACCCAACATGGGGCTTGAACTCATGACCCTGAGATCAAGAGTTACATTTTCTGGTGACTGAGCCAGCCAGGCGCCCCTGTGCTGGAAAATTTCCTATCATCATTGCACATGTGAGTGAATGGAAGAAATGAAGGGGGTCGTGTTAGATATTATATTGCTATGCCAGAAACAGCAGTAAGACGAAGACTCTTTTATGTCTGTTCCAATATTTTTTTTGCTGTTCTGCAAAACAACTGTTAAGTTTTTCCTGGAGTCACAAAGAGTGATCATAATTAAAATTTCCAAGTGGGCACAATTACTTTTTATAGACTCTGGACTTCACGTCTTGCACCTTTTATTCTGACTTTGGACACTTTCCAGCTACTACAGCTTTGGATTGAGCCAGACACATTTCTGAGATTTGAGGAAATAGCCTATTGCCCTGCCTGACTGATGGCAGGAATAAACAGAAGGCAATTTGTTCTTTCCTTGGAGAGTCAGACAGTAGCCACCATAATGCGCAATTTAAGATGAGGGAGATGTCAGCAACAGGACAATGGATGGTGAGAGCCAACAACTTTCCCAATGGCAGGAGGGAAATTGTAAGAGCACTCACTGCTCATTTACTGTGAAACCAGAAAACCATTTTCACTTCTGTCTTTGATGTGCATTAGTCCTTTTCAAATAAGATCAAATTACATATATTAATAATTATGCCATGCATTTTTTCCTTTAGCTAATTTTTCCATGTTTAATGAATGGTATATTGTAATCTTTATAACCTTGTATCCTATACTAATTTATGAGCTAATTTTTATATCCCCTAGTTGGGATGTGTATTTTAGAGATTGTAATTTATCAACATTTATTAACCATTAAACTATTTGTTAGGCAATTTTTAAGCCACTAATTGAATCGGATAACGTAATCATCATGATAATCCACGGAAACTCTTACTACTAATGCCATATAAACATTTTGCAGAAGAGGTCATATGAGATCAGCAAGATATCCAGAGAGACTGGTTTGGCCAAGGTCATGATGACAGCATAGGTGTCCTGTGTCCAGAGTTTGGGTGTTTGCCTGCAACGTTCAGCTGATTGTTTTTAAATTTTTTTTTTAATTTGACAGAGAGAGAGATCACAATTAGGCAGAGAGAGTGAGAGGGAAGCAGGCTCCCTGCTGAGCAGAAAGCCCAATTCAGGACTCGATCCCAGGACCCTGGGATCATGACCTGAGCCAAAGGCAGAGGCTTAACCCACTGAGCCACCCAGGCGCCCTCAGCTGATTTTTAAAAGTTTAGAAGTGAAAGATACTGCAGGACAGCTAGTCAAACACATTTTAGTGTCTGCAGTCTCAGATGGTCACAAAATTTGTTGGTAGCAGAGCCAGGTATGAAATCCTGGTCTCTCAGTCCCGGGTCAATGACTTTTTATTCTGCTTGATATCATTGATTACTTAATAGAAACATATATTCATGGACACATCAACTCCCACATATGCATTTAATGTAGATGTTTATACTTGGGGATGACACTAACTGGGGCTGTATCTCAGGCTTGATGAATGTCGTGTTTCTTTTCCTTAAGAGAAATAATAGAATATTTTGTGTTAATTAACTAGAGTATTTTGAAAACAAAGAGACAGGTATGATAAATAAGATCTAGAAAAAAAATGCCATTGTGGTTGGGAAAAATGCAACTTAGAAAATGAATAATTTCTGTTGATGGGCCTTATGAGTATTCTCTCTCTCTCTCTTTCACACATACACACAAACACACAACCCAAACTTAGATATGTGCTCCTCTCCACGTGTGTGTATATATGCACATATCCATTTATTTAACTAATTATATCCTCTGTTGTTGGGATGTGTTAACATCTGTATATGGGTGTTTGTTCATGTGCATATATGTGTGTGTTGTATGTATGTGTATGTATATGTGTGTATTGTGTGTGTCTATATGAAGATGGCAGTAGATTTACTGAGGAAAAATCTCCTCTTTAGAAACAGTGATGCTTGTCTACACCAAAGGCATGCATCATGTGACAAAAAAGAACACAGCTTTTTGTAGTCAGAAAAACATGAATGTAAGTCTTGATTGTTTAATTATGTTACCTTATGAAACTCATCTAACCGCTCTACCTGTTTTCCTCATTTGTGGAAAGAGGGAAGTAATCCCTGCATCAGGGTTTTATTGAAAATAACCTAAGATATATACCGTGGAATAAGTTTTGGAAGTATACATATATATATTTTTTTTCTCTGCGTGCATGTCTGTATATATTTATAGAAACAGAGACCGAGAGAGAGGAGCTAGCAAGGTGATTACCAAATACAAAACCTAAGTTAATATATGTTAAATAATTCAAAATGTACCCCAAGGGTTGCTGGGAAAACATGTGCTTTACTTCTTGCTCGTCCAGCTTCAGCTCTTGCTGACCACCAGGGCACGCACAGATCCACCTTTTAGAACTGAGTTTTCTTGGGTTCTTCTTTTTTCAGGAGATTCTAAACAAATGTCGATGTCAAGAAGACCTCCACACCCATGTTATTTAAATTTATACATGATAAAAGTTTTTCAGGGGCGCCTGGGTGGCTCAGTGGGTTAAGCCTCTGCCTTCGGCTCACGTCATGATCCCGGAGTCCTGGGATCGAGCCCCGCATCGGGCTTTCTGCTCAGCAGGAAGCCTGCTTCCTTCTCTCTCTCTGCCTGCCTCTCTGCCTACTTGTGATCTCCCTCTGTCAAATAAATAAATAAAATCTTTAAAAAAAAAAAAGTTTTTCAGATAATGGTAGAGTTTTGTTTTTTTTTTTTAAGATTTATTTATTTATTTATTTATTTGTGAGAGAGAGAGAGAGAAAAGTGAGTGAGAGAGAGAGCACAAGCAGGGGGAAAGTCAGAGGGGGAGGGGGAGGAAGAAGCAGACTCCCTGCCGAGCTGGGAGCTGGATGCAGGACTCCATCCCAGGACCCCAGGATCATGACTGAGGCAAAGGCAGACACTTAACCGACTGAGCCCCCCAGGCTCTCCTAAATGGCAGAATCTAAAAGATGATATGTGAAGCATATTTGAGGAACAGAAGAGGACTTTGGTCATCTGAGCTTTCTGTGCCCTTGAAGACCCTGCAGAGTAACTGATGCTTCCTTCTGTGCCCTGTAGTTACAGGGTACAAAACTCTGACAGGATTTACATGTGAGAGTGATCACAGGACTCTATGGGAGCCCTTCACCCACTTCAGAAATAAGACCATGGAGGTCCCGCAAGGGCTTCAAGAGGAACTGAACACTCTGTTAGCCTCACTCACTGCTGTTTTAAGCCTGCTTGTCTTGCTCCACTGGCCTGGCAGCATTTTAGGCTGCATAAGTGAGTGAAAAGTCAACATTCATTATGGTCTTAGAGCCATTAGTAATTATACATTTGGGTTCTATTTTGTGAAAGCTATTAGCCTCTCTGTCTCTCTGTCTCTCTCTCTCTCTCTATATATATATATATAGGAATATATATGTATGTATATATAAATACATGTGTATATTTATATGACTATATATACATATGCATATATGTAAATGACCCTACAGTCCTGCATTTCCATTAATAAATATATTCCTGAGTAGCACTTGCACATTGACATTTTTAAATAATGTTCTGAGAAGATTTTATTGATAATATATAAATCCTGAAATACATAAACATGTGCACGGAAAAGGGAATGTATATGCATTCTGATTCATTCATGCTATGATATAAGGAATTCTTTTATGGAGCAGAGCATTAGACAGGAATGAATTCAACATTCATATGTTGAATGAACATAGGAATGGCCACTATGTCACATAGGGAAATCTCACAAATAGGTGGTAAAAAAACAAGAATTCAGAAGGGCATATAGACTAGATCTCCTTTTATTATAAATTTTGAAAGCATTAAAAAAAAATCCACATACAGAGGTCCCTGGGTGGCTCAGTTGGTTAAGCATCTGCCTTCAGCCCAGGTCATAACTGGGGGGTCCTGGGATTGAGCCCTGCATCAGGCTCCCTGCTCAGTGGGGAGTCTGCTTCTCCCTTTCCCTCTGCCACTCCCCCAAACTTGTACTCTTTCAGTCTCTCTCTCTGTCTCTTTCTCAATCTCTGTCAAAATAAGTAAGTAAAATCTAAAAAAAAAAAAATCCACATACATAAATACATGCATACTAATGACATTTGTCTATATAGTCAAACTAGAAAAGTATAATCAAAGGAATTATTTGAAATATCCAGACTAATGGTACTATCTAGGTTCTAGCGACGGGTTGGACCAGGTAAAGATAAAGGTATTTTAATAGTCCTTACAATGTCCTTTGTTTAAAAAGAAGCATACTGGGTATGTGGGCATTTGCTTTCTCATGCTTCTTATATTGAATATGCTTTATTTCCACAGCACTGAAATCTTCCATAATAACAGCAAAATGATAATATACATAAAGTACGAACTACAGTGCCTGACACATAATAAATTCCCAAAAAGGTCATTTATTTTATGAATTAGATTTTATAAAAGTATAGAATTATGAGGAGTCACATCCAGATGCAATGTGCACACAAAATAGCTTATTGGACAGAGCCAAAGCCCTGCAGGGACCAAAGTTCATCACGTTGCATTAATGTGTTCAGTACCTGGAATTTGCCCGTGTTAAACCATTTGACAGTTTATCTGTAGTGTATCTGCTTCATCATGTCCTGCATTATGTTCACCTCTGTGCTCTTCTTTTCTGTCTCCCCGGGGCATAGCACTTTTCTGAACCTGAAGAACATACTCAGTAAATGTTCATTGAATAAAATCACAGGCTAGAGAGTGAATAAAGTCATATAATTTTTTTTCAGATAAGTATTAACTTAAACTAGCCATTCTTTCCCTTTCATCATTGCTTGCTTTATCTCTAAAATTAATAGAATCCATGCCATGGTCTTCAAGATGCCACTAATGTTGAGATTCAATGCATTGTTCCGTTTCCAGGGGCTCTCCAAAGGAAATATCAGTTTCTTTCATTATAGAACCATCATTTTAATTCTTTTTCAAAATTACAGAGTTTTTTGAATTGTCCTGAAAGTAGAGTCCTTCTTTACTAATATTACTAATTGCAGATGCCACCGTAGGGCTGTCCGTCCTTAATCTCATGTTAGAAAGAAAGGTTTGATGTCCATTACCAGATCCCAAAGCAGGGAATTTGCAGCTGGCTTCTTGTGGGAATCTCAGTGTACCCTATGATGCATTTAAATTCATCAGCCATTTAGGGAATGTTACATGTCAAGTATTTTAAGAGATAGTAGGGATGATGAGATTCTGTGCAGGGAATTCAGAGCCAGACAGCATCTTTTAAGATCATATAACCAGGGCTCATTTTGCAGAAAAAATTTAATGGTGTCAGTGGGGCTATACTGGTTTTCCAGAGTCAGCTAGTTGCCTTCTGCATGACTGTAAATCACTTAGCATTTCTGTCCTTCCATGTCTTCGTAAATTAAAATGAAAGACCTGCTCTTGACCTCTCATTTTCTTTCATGAACAATTTTAGGTTGACTATCTGCAAAATGGGAAAAATAATGTCTTACACACGAATCGTGAAGATTAAGAAAAATATTTTGCAGAAAGCTCACAGTACATTCATCGCTTTGCCATAGTAGATTGGGTCACCGTGATTGCTGGTGTTGTCAGCATCATTTGTGGATAGCTGTGATACCATACACGGCAGCCTTTTCCTTAGCACCAGATGGGGCGAAAACAAGACTGTGAACATTCATGAGAGCCTCACTGGAATTCCCAGGCCAACTCCGTATCCACATTTTCTTTACAGTGCACCCATGCAGAAGGATTCCCATCTCATAGGAAACCAGTACAAAAATTAATGATTTTCCACCGTTTTATCAGCTGTATTTGCGTATGATATTGATGACTCCACATTCTTGTTTCACATGCTATCTCACCCCAAAGGCTGTGCGGGACCTGCTGTCTTCACTTGGTGTTTGGTATGTTAGGTTAAGCATGAGAAGTACGTGAGATGATGTCAAAAAAGAAAAACCATGCTTGTTATGGACTAAATGGTCACATCCCCGCAAAATGCGTATGTTGAACTTGAATCCCCAGTGGGATGACATTTGGAGGAGGAGTCTTTGGGACATGATTCGGGTATGAGTGTGGAGCCTCATGAATGGGACTCGTGCCCATATAAGAAGAGGATGGAGTTAACTGTCTCTTTCTGCCATATGAGGGTGTAATGAAAACTTTGCCATCTGCAGCCCCGAAGAGAGCTTTCCCCAGGACCCGACCGTCCTGCCACCATGATCTTGACTCTCAGCACCCAGAACTGTGACAGATAAACTTCTGTTGTTGATAAGCCATCCATTTTATGGCAATTTATTATAACCACCTGAGCTAAGCCAACGCTTGACCAGAAATCTACAGAACGACTTCGCTGTGTACATAATGTATGCTGTGGTAGGTCCCCAGGATGCCGTAATGGCCTCTTGTTTCATGCGTGATTCTGATAGGTTTCTCTGATTTCTGGAGTAATACCTCATTATGTCACTTGTCACGTTTAAACCATTCTTTATTTACCTGGTTGACAAAGCAGTTCAAAAATAAAATAAATTTGTCATCTTGAAAATCCTGAAAATTATATAATACTGAAAAATATCCCCACAAAGCACTGACTTTGTCAAATGCATTCCATATAATATATATTCTCCTTATTTCACCGAAGAGTTCTTTTTTGGGTAAACTTAAATAATAGATTGTTATCTTATGAAAATAATTTTTTAATATATCTCACAGGTACCTCGGGGGTCACTGGCTAAAAAAAGGGCACAATAATCTTCACTGATCCCACTCGTAACTAATTTAACAAAGTGCGAGACATTGGTCTCCTACAGTACATCAGCTATCTGGGAATCCCGAGGCCTGGCCTGCTGTCTGCGCGGCAGGGGTAGGGTAGGAATGAAGACCAGAGGAGTGGCTTTAAAAGAAAGCTAGCTGTGCTGGAAAGGAACTTTCATTTAGGGTTTGAAGTGAAAGCCATGAAATTCCAAAAGGGACATCACTAGAATCACATAGGGGAGAAATTTGCCCCCCCTTGATTCATAGGCCTCAATGCATCTGCTACAGAGATTTCGTAGTCATTGAGAGTCTGAGTGGTATGAGAGCTGAAGATGTAAGGATACAAGAAGGTTATCAGTCAACGTAGAAAGTTTGTGCATTAAAATGGAAAAATAATGAGGTGACTCTTGAATTTTCCTCTTTTTTAGTTTTATCTAATTGGACTTTTACATGACTAGTTGTGTTTAAGATAAGACTACACTCCTGGCAGAAAGTGTGAAGGTTGAATATAAAAAATAATGATCTGGAATTTGTTACAGAAATTGATCATATAAGAATTATGCCTGTTTTGCTGGAGAGATGGCTAGGAGTTGGGGCAGGGAGTGAGGGCGAGAGGAGAGGGACAAGGGAAGGGGAAGAGGGGAGGGAGAATGACAGATACAATCAGGCAAAGAAAAAAAAATACAAGAGAAAGACAGTCGCTCATACAATTCAGAATTAAGGAGGTGGCACTTAAATATTTGAACAAAACTAAAGAGATTTTATTTTAAGAGTCAGAGTGCAATTTATTTAAATATTTGTTGTTTCACTTAACGTCATATAATTCACATTATCTATTTAATATTAAGGAGTAGCACAGATATCATTTCTAAGAAGCTGTCATTTTCATTTTGGTTTTGGCATCTATTACTTTTCCACTTTTATTGTGTGTTCATTCTTGCTTCGTGATGGTGAACAATCACAGAGATTATTTTTTTTAAAGATTTTTATTTATTTATTTATTTGACAGGCAGAGATCACAAGTAGGCAGAGAGGCAGGCAGAGAGAGAGAGAGGGAAGCAGGCTCCCTGCTGAGCAGAGAGCGCCATGCGGGACTCAGTCCCAGGACCCTGGGATCATGACCTGAGCTGAAGGCAGAGGCTTTAACACACTGAGCCACCCACGTGCCCCTGCAGAGATTATTTGATTTGTATTTTAAATTGTACTGTCTTCAGGACCTAATCCTAAGACTAAGGCTTTGGTGGTCTTCTAGTTTAGAAAACCTGCATTAGTGGTATTTTCCAAATTCCTCTGCTGATTCCTGCCCTGGGCTGTTTCTCTGTGATATGTGATTCAATTTTCTTTGTTCCTATATATGTGTCAGCAGAGTTTCCATGACTTACCGGGAAGTATAATATATCATGAAAGAAGTATGTTAAATGGAATTCTTCAAGTTAACCTAATGTAAGAGGTATGTTTTTCCTCGATGACAGGAAACTGTACAGATCATTTTGTTATTGTTCTGTTTGTTCCTGCATGAACTCTAAAATAAATCATAGACAAATAGGATCTGTTAGGTGCTGTTTTCAGTTGAATAAATTACATTACTACTCAGACTTGTATCAAATATTACCAAACTTCCATATTCATTATGAAGTTTATGAAGCAAAAAATAGAGTCCAAGGACCTAATGTAGACGAGGCATTTATTGTTTTTAACACTGTAGAAATAATATTTATATAATGATTTCTCTTACAACATTTATGGTTGCATCATGGGTTTGGAGATCAAAAGATATGGATCTGTACCCGTTTTCTAGAACTCACCATTTGTGTGAATTCTGGAATATTTATTGACCTCTAGGATATGCAAATATCTTAACTGTAAGATAAGGGTCTAAGTATATACTCTGAAAGAGAATTTCCAGGGTTAAGGATAATTCATGTAAAGTACAAAGCTCAGTTCCTGGTTCCAGCTTTGGGTGCTGTTAGTATAGCATTTTTCATAAGTAATACTGTTACTAATAAAAGCTAATAATGGTCTGAGAAGAAAAGTGCTGACATATCCATGTCACCAGCCAAAACGGTATTTCAAAGTAAGGCAGTGCCATACTTACGTGAGGGTTAGGCAGCCTCCCTTGAAAAGATGTATCTGCAATAGACTCTGAAAGCTGGATGGAATTCAACACACAGAAATAAGAGGGAGGGCTTCCCAGCAAAATGAGTGATGTCTGCAAAGAGAGGGATAAAGAGAAACTTAGACTACGGTTTGGGAACCACAGACAACCCATTATGTCTGAAGATACAACTCATGTGGGTGAAGATAAAAAGAAATAATGGAAGTCTTTCATTTACTGGGCGATGGGCAGGGTAGAAATTCTGAAAGAAGAATAGCACTTCAAATAATTAGAAATAGTATCTTTTAATATACAGACAAACATTAAAAAGTAAATTTAATGGAGACAGAGGAATAAGGAGCTGAAAACTCAGTATTCAACTATAGGCTGCTTCGGGGCGCCAGGTGGCTCAGTGGGTTAAGCCTCTGCCTTCAGCGCAGGTCATGATCTCAGGGTCCTGGGATCGAGCCCCACATCATGCTCTCTGCTCAGCAGGGAGCCTGCTTCCTCTTCTTTCTCTGCCTGCCTCTCTGCCTACTTGTGATATCTGTCAGTCAAATAAATAAATAAATAAAAGTCTTCAACTACAGGCTGCTTCAGACATGTGCTAGTAACAAGTGTTAACTGGGGGTCATCTATACCCCTACTTGCTTGTGCCCAATATATGGCCAAGAGTCAGATTTTTATTTATTTTATTTTTTAATTTTTTTTAAGAGTCATATTTTTAGACACCTGTGTGAACCATGTCCCTCAGAATGCTATCTACTCAGTGAAAGGATGCCTTAGTATTCATTTCATTCTTTGAAAAATACAACAAAAAAGTAAATTATTCTTTCTCGTGGATTGAATCTGGGTGGGAAAGAAAGCCTCTTCTATTAAATTGTCATCATCATCTGTCCTCTACTAATTCAGAACGACTCTATCTCCATACCACATTCATAACTATATTCATAATCCATAGTAATCTCCATCCACCCCTCCATCCCTCCATCCATACATTCATACATATGTTTAGAGGGCAGATTTGCTTCCCGATCAGATTAATAAAGATAATATTTTCCAGTGGAGATAAGGTTAGACAGTTTTGCTAGAAGCCCTCTTTAAAAGATTGGGGTTTCCTACATTCAGGTTTGTCATCTGTACCTCAAATCCATGCACATAACATCTGCTAGAGACTGTCTCTGCCTCTCCCCGTGGGATCTGAGAGAGAAAGGACGGCCACCATGAACATGAAGCTCATTCTACTTGCCACAAATGTAATGAGTACACTGACCAGGAGTTTCATGTCTTCTGCCAGCATCTATGAAATTGTGGCTTATGTGTAACTGTTAATTTACAAGTAGGGCAAAATCTCAAACCCTTTGCAGTTCTTGACAATGATCTTTCCTCTGCAAGGCATTTTAGTTGACTTTATAAGAAGTGACTTTTTTAAACCTGAGGTTCCTAATTTGCAGAGTTTGTGGGTGGGATTACACACAAGATGCCATTTAACACTGATATTTTAAAGCTTGAGCATTTTAATCATACCAGTATCAACTTTGAGGACAGCAAGATGGATATTGTCATGCCCACACAAAGTAGCTCATTATTCACTATACTTCAGGTGAGGATTGTCGATCATTTACTGGCTGTCCCAACCAGTGTTGCTTAAGGGAAGTAATTGTCTGCAAATGAAGGACCCTAAAAGCAATTCAATCTGGGGTCAATAGTAGAAAAACACAATTAACTGTAAAATGGGAAGTCATACTAATTCTCCAGACACGGGATCTATGGTGGTGTCTGTTGGTCAAGGTAGATGGCATCACTTGGTAGGTTTGCAAGGATGAGAGTTTATTTTAATGGAGAATTAGGGCACATTCCAAATCAACAAATTTTAGTTCTGGGCAACTTCCCACGAGAACTGAAGCAAGTCATAGAATGTGGGGGCCTGTTTTGAAGAAGTAAGTAAGAGTTAAGGGAAAAGCAAATGAAGAATAGAGATTTTTTCAGGCAGCCTTATTTTCATAAAAGTGCCTGTGATCTAATAACAAGATTTTGTTGTTGTTGTTGTGTTAATCAACTATAAATACAACCATTATGCAAATAAATGGCTACCATTTTTAAGCACTAACACAGAATGCACTTTTTTAAAATTTCTTTTCAGCATAACAGTATTCATTGTTTTTGCACCACACCCAGTGCTCCATGCAATATGTGCCCTCCATAATACCCACCACCTGGCTCCCCCAACATCCCAACCCCCACCCCTTCAAAACCCTCAGGTTGTTTTTCAGCATCCATAGTCTCTCATGGTTCACTTCCCCCTCCAATTTCCCTCAAATCCCTTCTCCTCTCCATCTCCCCATGTCCTCCATGTTATTTGTTATGCTCCGCAAATAAGTGAAACCATATGATAATTGACTCTCTCTGCTTGACTTATTTCACTCAGCATAATCTCTTCCAGTCCCGTCCATGGTCCTACAAAAGTTGGGTATTCATCCTTTCTGATGGAGGCATAATACTCCATAGTGTATATGGACCACATCTTCCTTATCCATTCGTCCATGGAAGGGCATCTTGGTTCTCTCCACAGTTTGGCGACCGTGGCCATTGCTGCTATAAACATTGGGGTACAGATGGCCCTTCTTTTCACCACATCTGTATCTTTGGGGTAAATACCCAGTAGTGCAATTGCAGGGTCATAGGGAAGCTCTATTTTTGATTTCTTAAGGAATCTCCACACTGTTCTCCAAAGTGGCTGCACCAACTTGCATTCCCACCAACAGGGTAAGAGGGTTCCCCTTTCTCCACATCCTCTCCAACACACGTTGTTTCCTGTCTTGCTAATTTTGGCCATTCTAACTGGTGTAAGGTGAAATCTCAATGTGGTTTTAATTTGAATCTCCCTAATGGCTAGTGA
>PISX010019629.1:0-37665 GCA_004024625.1 Mellivora capensis
TCTCTGTCTGTCAAATAAATAAATAAATAAAATCTTTAAGGGGAAAAAAAAGAAACCTCACATTATGACTTATCCTTCCTTGAACCTATTACTTTTCCATTTGAATGGATCTTTCCCATTGACACTTAGAGGTGCTTAACTCTCTCCCATTAAAACAGAACAAAACCGGGGGCGCCTGGGTGGCTCAGTGGGTTAAAGCCTCTGCCTTCGGCTCATGTCATGATCCCAGTATCCTGTCATCGAGCCCCGCATCGGGCTCTCTGCTCAGTGGGGAGCTTGCTTCCTCCTCTCTCTCTGCCTGCCTCTCTGCCTACTTGTGATCTCTGTCTGTCAAATAAATAAATCTTAAAAAAAAACAAAAAAACAAAAAAAAAAAACAGAACAAAACCACCCTGTCTCTTCAACGATCATGGACAAACCTCTGGAAAGACTTACTTACATGTTCTGGGTCCACTTGGTCCTCCAACAAATACAGCCTGGCTCTTGCCCATCACATCCCATCGCTCTTGTTTAAATCACCTGTGATCTCTGTTTCTGAAGTGATGGAAGTTTACTGGTCCTCATTGTCATTGTCCGGAACTTCCCCACAGCCCCTATGCTACCTC
This sequence comes from Mellivora capensis, assembly GCA_004024625.1. Classification (NCBI taxonomy): domain Eukaryota; kingdom Metazoa; phylum Chordata; class Mammalia; order Carnivora; family Mustelidae; genus Mellivora; species Mellivora capensis. The sequence goes on from PISX010019629.1 coordinate 606, forward strand.
TTCTCCTTATTCAGGAAAGATTCTGCCCTTGGCTGTCATGACATTTCCCCCTTCTTGCTATCCTTCTGTCTCTCTAGATCATCCTTCCCTGCTTACCTTCTAGGCTCATCCTAACTCAAAGTGAACCCCAGGCCTTCCCTTCCACGACCATCCTTCCTCCCTCGACAGCCTCATCCACGCCATGGTTTCCTTTACCCCTGGATGTTGATGACTTATGGGGGCACATCTCCTGCCCAGACCTCTCCTTCTCCAAATTCCTGTCCCTATATCCCACTGGCTTCTTGATCTCCGCACTCAAATGGTTCAAAGGGTCCTCACGTACAACATGTTGGGACTGAACTTGGGACGTTTGACAGTTTCCTGTCACAGGGATCTGCACCTCCACCCACCGCTACAAAGCTGGCCCCTAGGGCTCATCCCCAATACTTCCCTCTCACTTCGCACATCCAAACCATCGTGTTCTGTCCATCTGACCTTCTATTTTTTTTTAAGATTTTATTTATTTATTTGACAGAGATCACAAGTAGTCGGAGAGGCAGGCAGAGAGAGAGAGGAGGAAGCAGGCTCCCCGCGGAGCAGAGAGCCCGATGCGGGGCTCGATCCCAGGACCCTGAGATCATGACCCGAGCTGAAGGCAGAGGCTTTAACCACTGAGCCACCCAGGCGCCCCCCATCTGACCTTCTAAACCGCTCCAATCTATCTACTTCTTCCTACCCCACAATAAATGTCCCAGCATGAACAACCATCTCCCGATAGGGCTCCCTGAATCTTCCTGTGGCCGCCTCGAATCTACTCCCCATCTACAGTGACAGTGATCCTTCTGAAATGGGACATCTGGCTGTGTCACCCTCCTGCTTAAGTACTTCAGTGACTACCTGTCACTTTAGAATCAACATCAGAGTCCCTCCTGTGGCGGCTAAGACTCCCTCCTGCCTCTCCGGCTCAGCTCACGTGCTTCTCCCTCTCCTTCTCTGCACCCTAGGCCACTGGCTTGGGCATCTCCAAATGCCATGCCCGCTCTAGCCATGACCCTCTCCCATTCCTGGAATATTCTTTCTCAGCTCCCAAACTCCCCGCAGCAACTCTGCTCCTACTCACTCTCCAGGTCCCGGATGAACCATCATTTTCTGAGGGGGATTTCCCAGGTCCTCCCCGAGGGGCCCAGACCTCCTGTTAAACACCCTTATCATGCCCTGGGCCTCTACTTTTGTAAGTGTCATTTTACATTTACTCGTGACAGATTTGTTTCCCCAAATGACTTCAAGTCCCATGAAGGCTGGGGCTTTGACTGCTCTGGTTTTCCCCCCTCCACCCTGTATCCCCCGTGACATTCAATAAATACTTGCTTGACATCATGAAGACACGACCCAATTCTATCCAGCTTCTGGCCTCATTACTCTTCTGAAATTGCCCTTGCTAAAGTCATCAACAACCTTCAAACTGCCAGAGCTGTACGCCTGTGGATCCCCGGTGTTCTACCAGCTGGACCGAGGGGTTCCGGCACTAAATTAGAACCTTGGCAGTCTTTCCCCAATTCATAGGGGGAAAAATGAACTGACAGACTATCCTCAATTTAAAGCTTTTGTTTCATAAAGTTTTCTTTCTCAAAACTTGGTGTCTGATAGTCTATGTCTGTGGGCAAATGTAGCAGGAGATGCTCTCTGATATAGTTCAAAATTATATATTCAGCCTTCAAAATTTTATGGTATTCTCCAGAAAGCACCACGATTCCCGTGGGTTTCACAACATGAACAAGTGTTTGAGACCCACTGGCCAAATCCAAAGAAACATTTTTAGCCCTCTGTGCTCTCGATCTGTATCTGTTTGTTTATCAGGTTGTATAACTCTTGTATCTGTTCTGTTTATCAGGCTGCTTATTCGTTTTAGCAACCAGCATTTACTGAGCACATACTATGTTTTCCCACCGTCCTTCGTTGCTATTTTTACTGTGGCATTTATCAGCTTCTGTGATCTCTCCCACGTACTGCAAGCTCCTGGAGGCTGCAGGGACATGCTTTCTCTTTTCTCTCTCTCTCTCTCTCCCCCTCCCTTTCTTTCTCCCCCCAGCTAGGCCAGCACATGGCTCAGGCACAAGATCATCTTTGTTGCACGTAGGAATAAATGAACGAGTGAATCCAGGGGTGAATGAACAGCCAAACAAAATGGTGGGGCACAACTTGAATCCCCATTCCTGATGCTCAGCTGCCTCTCCACGGGGAAGCTCATTGTCATGCAGCGGTCAGATACAACAGAAATGTCAATTTCACATAGGTAAGCTACCATCCGTTGTTATTTTAATAAGTAAAATGAATCTGATGTAAACTTAATATAGTTTTATAGTCTTGAGCTTGTGGAAGTCACTTCTATTATCTATCCATCACCAAGCCCTGTTTTTATCACCAAAAAATAAAAATAAAAATAAAAAATCACAGTGATTGCCTATCTTCCGGAGATATAAACAGTTTTACTCTAAGTATCTGAAAATACCATGTATTATGTCTGCAGCAGAATTTGAGTAAATATTTGCATTACTGATATTAATGTATCTTTAAACACCCCACAGCCTATCATTCTCTTGGCTTCTTCTGCCCCTTCTCCCGAGGTTGTCTATCAAAATTTAATTAACCTTCAAGGCCCAGCTCAAAAATCACCTCCTTCAGAAAGACCTCAACAATCTGCTGGAATTACGAGGCCAGCCCCAGGTTCACTTTAGCTCTACTGCACATGACCGCGCAAGTCATTTGTGGCTCTACTTAGCCCTTCTTTCTTTAGTCTGCAGGGTCCAGCTGCTGATGTGAATGGTCCTCTCCCACACTGCTCTGTGGGCAACTCGAGCCCAGGGACCACGACTTGCTCATCTTTCTGTCTTCCCAGTGCCTTGAACAATACTCATATTCCGAACTGAAATATGTTAGACTACTATTTTGCTATGCTATGTAAACACCATTTTTGTGTGTCATAAGGTGATTTTTTTTTCCCCCTAAATAGTTGGGGCATCTGGCTTTTGCCCCAACCCCCCAGCCGTGGCAAGGTTCTAGCAGCCTTAGCTGAGAGCCCCATTCAGCTTCTTGCTCTCACCCCCATGAGCCACAGCAGAACATAAAAGCAGCAGCTGTCCTTGCTCTAGAATCCATTTGGGGAAAAATTCAAGCTGTTACCTTTTGAAGTGGAACGGGAGTCAGAGGTGAGCCCTAGCCAGTGAGCTGTGTGGGAGGAGAAAGGTTTGCAGTGAGCCAGGCCGGTGGCTCTCAGACTGGTTTTGTCAAACAGCAGGCAGACTCCCAGCACAGACCTGGGCCTCGGGGGCCACTCTGCCCACCTTCTTCCGGGGGTTCCTTGGGTGGTGGGACAGACACAGGGCCTTCCGACATCTCGATGCCACTAACATCTGGAGCAAAGCAGAGACAATGCCTCCTTTTCCCCCTCTTCCATCCCCACAGGAGATCACGCTCACAGTCCACAGGGCCCAGCCCTAATGCACGCGCCACAGAGACAGGAGCAGGCAAGACGGAAATCCAACCCAAAAACACTGACCGCTTTGTCCCTGAACTGCGCCTTGTACAAACCTCTCCAGACTGCATATATTCCAGCTCAATCATCAAAGTGTGCAACACTCAGCCACATGCTGTCAGAACCCAAAGTGAGTCTCCAAGCACCTGTGATGCTCCTGTGCCCCTGCTTCAGGTCACTGTGCCGAGAAGGAAAGTCGCTGGAGGAAGAGCAGAAAGGCGCTGCTTGATGGCAGAGAGCCTGGGCTCTCCCACATATGTGATCGGGATATTAAATGAGATGATGTAGGCGGAGTGCTTAGCAGAGTAGCTGGAACTTAGCTCTTAAGGAAGGCTTCCTCCCTAACTGTGCTGGAAGGCTTGCCCCCATGCCCTTCATGCACCCAGAAGCTTCCAGGGTGGGTGAGGATCAGCAGAAGGGAAATCCTGGGGAAAGGAGGTGCTGTGCTGGCCATCTGTGCTGATGGGAGGTTCCCGAGGGGGGCGTTCCAGAACATGCTGACCGATGCCACCACAGCTGTGTCCATAACCCTCCTTCCTCCTCCGGGACAACTGGCCCTAGACACCAGAGCAATTTTCAAAACTTTTCTTTCAAGTGTATCTCTCCTCCTCTCCTTTCAGAAGCCCAACTGTAACACCCGAAATAGACCTACTGACCTTGCTGATGAGCAGCCACGTGCTGCCCAGGGGCTGGCAGCGTCTCCTGGATAAGGGAATTCTCTGCCTCCTCTCTCATAACATAGACATTAGCATTTTATAAACCCTCTATGTGTATTTTCCACCTAGCCATATATCTTAGAAATCATTCCCTGTCAATTATAGAGAAACTTCCTAAGTCTTTTTTTTTTCCTTTTTTAAATAATAGGACAGTATTCAACTACCTGGAGGTACCATGAGATTTAAAAAAAAAAAAAAAAAGTCCCTCTTGAACGAGCACGTAAATTGTTCTTTCAAATGATGCTATACTGTGCGTCTATCTTTGTGCCCGGAGCCAATACAAGGGCAAGCTCAATTCCTAAAAATGGAGTCACTGGGTCTGACGGTGGGCACTTCTAGTTTTGGGAGATGTTTCTAAAACACTCTCCAAAGAAGTTGTACCCATTTACTCTTCCAACAGTAACACAGGAAAGGGACTGTTTCTCCAGGATTTCATCAGCAGTTTATCAATCTTTTGGATGCTCACTGAAAGTAAATTGCAGTTTACACTTTACCTATTAAAGAATCAATCTTCTGTGTACAGTTAAACCCCTGAGTCCTTGAGGGAATGAAGAGCACGCAGGTTTTTTGTGGGTTTTTTTAACCAGGCCAGCACTTTCCCTAAAGCCTAACAGGATCCCAGCATCTCTTGGTGTGTGTTCACCACGGTTCCGGATTTTCAGCTTCCACACCCGACTCTGTCCTTAACAGGAGGAGACCAGCACCGTGGAAGGAGCAGGGCTTCTGGAACTGGGAGACCTGGCTTCAGGCGGCAGCTCTGCCACTGGCTGTCTTGATGCTCTTAGCAAGTAATTTAACTTCTCCCCAACTCAGTCTCCTCTGCATGAAATACGGAGATAATCACATTGATTTTTCAAAGCCTTGTGTCTGGCACGGAGAAGGGACTTAATAAGTAGCAGCAGTTTTCATTAGTGTTAATCATCATCAGGCTGGATTCGAGACCTCAGGGCACTTGTCACAATTGACAAGACCTGGAATGGCCCAGCCAGGGCCGTTCTGTTAAGAAGCCACCCAGACCCAAGTTCTGCTCCGATCCCCTCCAGCCTCCTTCCAGAGTTACGGGGAGAGGCCACTACTATCCCACCCCAGGCCTCTGGGTGAGGGTGGGCGTTTCCTGGGCCACAATGGCTCTGTTGTTGCCAGAGGATGTCTGCACTCAGCCCCACAAATCTCTGGGCCAAGAGGAGCTCATTTCCAATTACAGACCAGTCTGCTGGAGACAAAACAGAGATCCTTGAGCAAAGTAGGAGGGACTTGCTCTCCTCAGCCCTGGAGCCCATTCAGCTTTTCCTCAGCAATTTTTGATTAGGGCACTAAAGGCAAATTTCTAGTTCTGGCAAGAATGCCAAGGATGCCCACCACTGGCGTTTCTATGTATGTGACACAGACATCCTGCCCCCAGCCCAAAGGACTTCAGAGGCTTTTCTCATTCACACTTGGTCTTCTCTCATTGCATCCCCCAGGTGGCAGAAATTATAGCCATGCTCTTCATGGGGGGGGGGCTGTGAGGAGGGGGCTGTGGTCCTCCACAACTGGTCCACCCTGGGTGCCCACTCCCCGCCCCCATCTCTACATGCTGGTTTAGATCCTCGGGGGCACTGCAGCTGGAACCACTGGAGAGAGGTCTGAGAAATTATCGTTGCTCTCCGAGAATACACCTCTGCTCTTTCTTCCCCTTCATCCGCCTCGGTCAGTTTTTGGTTTTGGTTTTTTGTTGTTTTTTTTTTTTTTTTTAAGATTTTATTTATTTATTTATTTATTTGACAGACAGAAACCACAAGTAGGCAAGAGAGGCAGGCAGGGAGAGAGAGGAGGAAGCAGGCTCTCCACGGAGCAGAGGGCCCGATGCAGGGCTGGATTCCAGGACCCCGGGACCACGACCCGAGCGGAAAGCAGAGGCCCCAGCCCACTGAGCCACCCAGGCGCCCCCACCTCTGTCAGTTTAAAGGAAAGGGGCAGGAGCCGCATGTACTTCCCGAGTACTTCCACCTCACTCCACCCCCACCTCGCCCCCAGGAAGACTCCAAATCCCAGCGAATCTCAGGCAAAGGGCACTTGCCAGACCTGAAGTCTCCCCCCGCCCCCCCCCGTTTGTCTCTCACGCGGTATAAAACGTGGGTCCGGCTCCGCCACTGGAGGACCCGACACGCGGCACAGAGATACGCCCGCGGAGACGTCAACCCCTGGCAGTTACGCTGGCCCCCCAGCCTTGAGGGTGAGAACCCCCAGCTCCAAGCCGGGTCCTCCGGCCAGGCCACGAGTGTGGCCTCGGGCTGAAGGAGGGTCCGGGGCTGGGCAGACTGGAAAGACCCGGAGAAGGTGCCTCGGCCGACTGCGGGGGGAGGGGGGCTGCCTGCCCCCACCCTCCACTCTCCGCCTCAAACTTGCTAGAAAGAGCAAACTTTCAGGGCCCCACAATTCCACCCAGAGAAAAGGGATGCCCAAGTGTGACAGAAAAGCACGTGTGGTGTATGCAACCCAAGGACACCGACAGAGAAGACAGATCTCCACCCCTGCGCTCCCCGGTCGCCTCCGCCACCCAGCCAGGAGGTCTCCCGGGCGCCGCTCTGGGCCCTCTCCCCGGGCCACCCAGCCAGACGGGTGATGGGGACGGGAGCACTGCCTTCCGCTCTTGCCCTGCTTCTGTTTGGGCCAAACCCTCCTCCGGGCCGCTGAGCGAAGCTTCGATGTGGCCCGGCGCCCCCAGCGAAGTCCTCGGCGCACCGCCCTGAGGAGAGCGGTGCGCGACGCCGCCTCCGGCCTCGGGAGCGAGCGGACAGCGGCCCGGGTGAGAGTCCGGTTTCTCCGTCCCTCAGGCAGACGTCGGCCTCGGTTGCCTTGGAGATGGCGACCCCGAGCCGCGAACGCACCTCCGCCCTCTTTCCGTGGTCCAACTTCAGCAAAATCCTCAGCAAACCGCACCCAGGTTGCGAGGCTGGCGCAGAGGCGCCCGCGCGCTCCGAGACACCGGGACGCACGGACCGACGGCGGCGGCGCTGCCCGCCGGCCCCGCACCCGCCCACCGACCCCGCACCCGCCCGCCGCGGTGCTCAGCCCCGGGCCCGCTCACTCACGCGCGCCGGACGGTCCCGCCGAGTGTGCAGCGTCGCGAGCCGGGGCCGCCGCATGCTCCCGGGAGGTCGTGGGCGCCCGGGCGCAGCAGCCGCGTCCCTGTGCGCTTCGGCCAGGGGAAGGCGCTCGCGGAGCGGGAGCGGGCGGCAGCGGCGCAGGCGGGGACAGGGGCCCGGCAAGTCCGGCCCCGAGGCGGAGACAGAGCGCTCCGCGGCCTGGCCACGAGGCCGGAGACGTCCACCCCCACCCTCTCGGAGCGCGCGGCTGCAGATGCGGAGCCGGAGAGCCGACCGCCGACCCAGACCCGGCCCAGCACGGTCAACGTCAAGATAGGGGCGTGCGGGGAAGGCGGCCCCGGGGCTCGCTGCCGCCGGTACTAAGGCGCCCTCGGAAGTACGCCCCGGCCCCACACTTCCCCGCGCGGAGCCCGGCACCCCGCGGGATCCTCGGCCCGCTCCCGCTCCTCTCCCTCCCTCCTTTTCTTCCTTCCGGGAACCTCGGCTCCAGGAGCGCCCTAACCCGTTACCGCGGCTGAGCAGCTTCGCTCCGGCGGCCGCTCCCGGGTTCGGCTGGCACCGGCTCTGCGCGCGTCCTTCCGAGCGCCCGGGCCTGGGGCTGCCCACGCGAGGCTCCTCTGCCTTCCCCCGCGCTGCGAGCACTGGCCCCGCACGGAGCCGAGAACCTCATCGCCCCTCCAGGTGGCCGGGGCTGGGGGCAGGTACCGAGCCACCTGATTGGCGCTGGCCCCAGTCCTGGGAGAATCCCCCACCCGAGAGGCCGCTTGCACCAAAGCGAAGGGAAGGGACAAAACGGCGCAGGGTGGTGCCTTCCAACGAGTCCCTTAGCTCCGCTGCCTTTTCGCCTAAGAAATGTGAGTTCAGGAGTCGGCGCCCTAAGAACTTCGCGAGCCACAGCTCAAATCCAGCACGGAAAATCCTGCGGGAATGATAGTTTTAAGGGCCAGGGAGTGTCGCTGTCCCCTGGACTTTGCCTGGAGAGCCTCCCGAAAGGCTACTCTGTTTCCCTATTTCTGGCCAGCTCTGGTCCCTGGAAGTCCAGGCACACCTGGATGTCCCCGCCGTGGAGGGACACCGCGTCCTTGTAGCGGGGCAGGGAGGGAGTAAATGCAAATTAGAATTATGACGGCGAGATCTAGCAGGAAAAGGCAGGAAAGGAGACGCAATGTCTTCCTCCTCCCCCAACACGAGGAGAAAACGTTAACAGTGCTCTAGATTTCTTCTCTGAAATCACCTTCCTGTAATGCTTTCAAGCTCTACAAGTTGCTTATGTGCTGTACCCCCCCCCCCAAACCGTAAATTCTGACATCAGTCTGCTTGGAGAACATGGTGGAGCGAGATGGAAGGAAACTGTCATTTTTTCCGCATCTCCGAAGTATCTCATTATGGAACTTTTGCCTGTTCCGGTGTGTTCATTTTTCTCCGGACCCGACTCGTCAGGCTTGGACTGAAGACAGGGGAAAAGGGAGGGAAGAAGGGAGAGGGTCACCCAAGTTAATGCTCAAGGTTGGGGGGGGGGGGTAGGCTGTTCTTATCAAATATGTTTTCCTCTTCATACTTTGGACAGTCTGGAGGATTCAAAGCAAACATGAACATTTTATCAATTTCTGGAGAGAAGGAAAAACACTGGTCCCTCAGTCCAGGTCCAACTTGTAAAGGAGAGGAGTAAGAAGTTTAGCAACCTTTATTATTCAACTTGGAGCAATCTTTATTATTCCTAAAGCACTCTAAAAAATATGCATCTATCCAAAGGCAAGTTACACACCCAATGGGTCCAGCGTGCTTCCTGTTGCCTTCAACACTCCGTGTTTCTCCTCTTTCTCTTTACAGGTTTCAAGTTTGATCTCGGATCATCATGCGCTGCCTTTTCTCACACATTCTTTCCTCGTCTCAATTCTTCTCAAAGGCAGAGCTGCAATATAAAGAGATGTGTTGTTTTCTTAGGCACAATTCGCTTAGACACAGAGAGAGGAGGAAGCCCGGTGCAGCCTGACCAACCATCATAAATCGAACCTGTGTACTCAGCCAAGTCACTGACATCACCCTACCACTGGCCCCATTCCTCTTCCTAAGCCCTTCCCTTCCCCCTAAAGCAACAGCCATCCTGACTTCGCAGTAGTTACCTCATGGATGTCTGTGTTTGCTTAGTTTTGTACTTTATGTAAATGATAGGGCATGAATTCTTTTTTTTTTTAAAGATTTTATTTATTTATTTGACAGAGAGAGAGAGATCACAAGGAGGCAGAGAGGCAGGCAGAAAGCGGGGGAGGGAGGGGGAAGCAGGCTCACCACTGAGCAGAGAGTCTGATGCGGGGCTCGATCCCATGACCCTGAGATCATGACCTGAGCCAAAGGCAGAGGTTTTAACCCACTGAGCCACCCAGGCGTCCCTAGAGCATGAATTCTTTATGTATCTGGCCTCTTCTTTCATTTGGTTATGTTTGTGAGGTCATGCATTTTTGTTGTATATTGTTCTCTTGGGGCTATCACAAGTAACACTGCTAACCGCATTCTTGTGCGCATCTCCTGGTGTTCAGAAGCAAACTTTAAAGTATACACCTTGCAGTGGAATTGCTGGGCCACAGGCTATGCCCATATTTAACTTCATTAGATAATGCCAAGTTGTTTACCAAAGTGGTCATAAAATTCACACTTCCACCAAATATGTATTTTGCAGTCACTCTACATTCTTGCCCAGACATCTTGTTAGACTTCCTAATTTTTGTCAATCTGGTGGCAATGTAATGATATCAAACCTATGATCTTCATTTAATATCCCTAATTACCAATAAGATAGTGCACATTTTTATGTACTTAGAGCCTATTTGAATTTTCTGTTTTGTGAAGTGCCTGTATAAATCTTTACCCATTTTTCTACTGAGTCATCAGATTTTTTTTTCTTGTTGATCCATAAAGGTTCTTTGTATATTCTAGCTATATAGAATGTCACTTTGTCACTTAGAGATTGCAAGTTATCTTCTCCCCTTTATTAATCTTCATCTTTTTATCAGGAATAATTTTTTTAAAGATTTTATTTATTTATTTGAGAGAGAATGAGTGAGAGAGAGCATGAGAGAGGAGAAGGTCAAAGGGAGAAGCAGACTCCCCAAGGAGCTGGGAGCCCGATGCGGGACTCGATCCTGGAAGTCCGGGATCATGACCTGAGCCAAAGACAGTCGCTCAACCAACTGAGCCACCCAGGCGCCCAGGAATAATTTTTTAAAGGGGAATTTTCATTGTGAGATCACTATAAATTCAGAAGTAATTTTAAGAAATTATGTAGGGGTCCTAGGTACTCTTACCAAGTTCCCCTCATTGCTACCTTCTTGCAAAACTATATCACACCCAGGAGATTGACATTTCCAGAGTCAGAACATTTCTATCAGCACAAGAATCCCTCAGGTTTCCTTCTAATAGCCACACCCACTTCCTCCTCCCCAGCCCTAACCCCTAGAAACCACTGGTCTATTTACCATTTCTAAAACTGTGATTTCAAGAATAGTAAGTAAATGAAATAATATGGTATGTAAGCTTTTTTTTTCCCCCCACTCAGCATAATTCTTCGGGGATTGATCCAGGTTTATTAATTGGATGGTATGGAAGTACCAAGACTTGCTTAACCATTCATTCACTCACTGAAAGACATCGGGATTTTTTTTCCAGTTTTGAGCAGTTATAAATCAAGCCGCTATAAATATTTGTGTGCGGATTTTGGTATGAACGTGAGTTTTCATATCTCTGGGGTGAATGTCCAGAAGTGCAGTTGCTAGATCGTGTGGTAGTTGCACACTTCCTTTATAAAAGAGATTACCAACCTGTTTTCCAGAGTGCCTTTTTGTACTCACACTGGCAATATATGAGGTACCCAGTTTTTCCACATCCTTGCCAGCATAAAAATTTAATCCATCTTCGGGACGCCTGGGTGGCTCAGTTGGTTAAGCGGCTGCCTTCGGCTCGGGTCATGATCCCAGCGTCCTGGGATCAAGTCCCACATCGGGCTCCAGTCCCACATCGGGCTCCTTGCTCGGCGGGGCTCCTTGCTCGGCGGGGCTCCTTGCTCGGTGGGGAGCCTGCTTCTCCCTCTGCCTCTGTCTGCCACTCTGTCTGCCTGTGCTCACTCTCTCTCTCTCCCTCTCTCTCTGACAAATAAATAAATAAAATCTTAAAAATTTAATCCATCTTCATAAAGGTATAGTGATACTCTCACTGTGGTTGTAATTTCCATTCCCCTAATGACTAATAATGTTGGACATCTTTTCATGTACTTATTTGGCATCTGTATTTCCAAATATGTGCTCTCTTTGGGGAAATATCTGTTTATGCCTTTTGGACTTTTTTTTTTTTAAGATTTTGTTTATTCATTTGACAGACAGAGATCACAAGTGGGCAGAGAGGCAGGCAGGGGGCGGGAGGGTGGGGAAGCAGGCTCCCTGCTGAGCAGAGAGCCCAATGCAGGGCTCGATTCCAGGACCCTGAGATCATGACCTGAGCCGAAGGCAGAGGCTTTAACCCACTGAGCCACCCAGGTGCCCCCTTTTGACATTTTCTAATTAGATTGTTTGTTCTTTTACTCCTGAGTTTTGATAATTCTTTACATATTTTAGATCCTAGTTATTGGGTTTTGTTTTTGTTTTTTGTTTTTGTTGGGACGAGCAGAAGGAGGGCAGAGGGATAGGGAGAATCCTAAGCAGGGTCCACACTCAGCCCAGAGCCTGAGACTAGGCTCCAGGAGGCGCTTGATGTCACAACCCTGAGATCATAACCTGAACCAAATCAAGTGTCGGATGCTTAACGAACTGAGCCACCCAGGCGCCTGGAGATCCTAATTTTTTTTTTTTAAGATTTTATTTATTTCTTTGACAGAGAGAGAGAGAGATCACAAGTAGGCAGAGAGGCAGGCAGAGAGAGGTGGGGAAGCAGGCTCCCTGCTCAGCAGAGAGCCCGATGTGGGGCTCAGTCCCAGGATCCTGAGATCATGACCTGGGCCCAAGGCAGAGGCTTAACCCACTGAGCCACCCAGGAGCCCCAATCCTAGTCTTTTTGCAGATGCATGGTTTGTAAATATTTTCTCCCATTCTGTAGATTGTCTTTCATCCTCTTTACATGGATTTTGCAGAGGACTTTGTAAATTTTGATAAGGTCCAATTTTTCCAGTTTTTCTTACTATGGGTCATGGAGTTTCTGTCAAGTCTAAGAACTCTCTGCTTAGCCCTACATCCCAAAGATTTTCTTCCATTTTTTTTCTCTTCCATGTTTTACCCTTAAGTCTGTGACGTGAGTTAATTTTTATATAAGATGTGAGATTTTGGTTGAGTTTTTTTTTTCTTGCCTCAGTATGTCCAATTGCTTTAACACCATTTGTTTAAAAACTCTGTCTTCCATGAATTGTCTTTACACCTTTGTCAAGAACTTGTTAGGATACTTGTGTGAGTCTGTTTCTGGATTTTCTTTTCTGTTCTGCTGATCTATATTCCTCCACCCAATAATACCAGGTTGAAACTGAGCAGACTGATTGGCCCATGTTATTCTTCCTAGTCACAATTGTTTTAGGTCAGGATGACTGGGTGACTCAGTCATTAAGCACCATGATCCCAGGGTCCTGGGATCGAGCCCCTCATCGGGCTCTCTGCTCAGCAGAGAGCCTGCTTCTCCCTCTTCCTCTGCCTGCTGCTCTCCCTGCTTGTGCTCTGTCAAATAAATAAATAAAAGTATTTTAAAATAAATATTTAAAATATTGTTTTAGGCCTTCTACTTCCTCTGCCTTTCCATTTATACTTTAGAATAATCTTCTCTATATCTACAAGAGCCTTGCCAGCATTTTGATATTATGGAGAAATATTGAGCCTTTCATCATTAAATATGAATTAGCTGTAGATATCACATTAACAATTTTTTTCTTCTAACTGTAGGTATCAAGTTGACAAAATTTTCTTCTATTACTATTTTTGTGAAAATATTTGTGATAAATGGGTGTTGAATTTTGTTGAGTGCTTTTACATTAGGCTATAGAAGCATGTGATTTTTCTTTTTTTGCCTGTTAATATGGTGGATGTGTGCATTGCTTTTTGAAAATTAAACCAGCCTTGCATCCCTGGAATAAAGCCTTCTTGGTCATGGTATATAATTCTTTTTATGTATTGCTAAATTCTATTTGCTAACATTTTGTTGAGCATTTCTTTCATCTGTATTCACAAGAGATATTGGTCAGTGGTTTTCTTTATTGGTACTATCTTTGTCTGGTTTGGGTATCAGAGTAATACTAGGTTCATTAAATATATTGGAAAGTGTTCCCTCTTCTACTATTTTCTGGAAGAGATTAGGTAGATTTGATGTTAAGTCTCATTTAAATGTTTGGCAGACTTGTCTGGTGAATCTTTCTGGGCCTGGGCCTTTTAGAAGATTTGAAATTATAAGTTTAATTTTCTTAACAGTTATAGGGTAATTCAAATTGTCTATTTCAGACTGGGTGAGAGGTGGTACTTTATATTTTGTAAAGAACTGACATTTCCCCTAAGTTGTCAGATTTAGGTGTGTAGACTGGTTTATTGTATTCCCTTTTTCTTCCTTTGACATCCGCAGAGTGTGTAGTGATCCCGTTTTGTTCCTGAAACATTGGTCATCTGTGTTGTCCCCCTCCTTTTTGTCTTTTTGCCAGTCTTGCCAAAGGTTCATAATTTTATCGATCTTTTCAAAGAAACAATGTATTTTCAATTTTATTGATTTTTTCTTGTCTTAATTATATCCTTTCTTCTTGTTTTAGGTTTATTTTGCTCCTTTTCCCTTAGATTCCTGAGGTGGAAGCTTAGATTATTGATTAAAGACTTTCTTTTGGGGGGCGCCTGGGTGGCTCAGTGGGTTAAGCCTCTGCCTTCGGCTCAGGTCATGATCTCAGGGTCCTGGGATCAAGCCCCATGTCTGGCTCTCTGCTCAGCAGGGAGCCTGCTTCCCCCTTTCTCTCTGTCTGCCTCTCTGCCTATTTGTGATCTCTGTCTGTCAAATAAATAAAATCTTTTAAAAAAAAAAAAAAAGACTTTCTTTTGGGGGCGTGTGGCTGGCTCTTGATCTCAGGGTCATGAGTTGAAGCCCCACTTTAAAAAAATTTAAAAAGAGCTTAATTTAAAAAAGTAAAAAAGAAATTAAAGTCTCCAACTTTTGCTGTTAAATTGTCTATTTTTTCCCTTTGATTCCATCACTTTTTGCTTCATGTATTTTTGAGCTATAATGACATTTTTCATATATGAACGTGTAAGCAAAACTTTTGAATTTTCACCACTAAGTATGATGAGTCCTTGAGATCACCATGGTGTAAAGAAACCCAGGATGAGAGGCAAAAGAGCATCACTTTGGCCACACACTACACATTGGAAGTGAGTTACCAAATCTAGCCCACATTCAAGTACAAGTGCTCCTCCACCCCCACTCACGCTACCCTCGAGTGGAAGTCCTTTAGCCTCCCAACCCGAGGCAGGAGGTGGTTTCCCAGCATCCATAGCTTGGGTGAAACATACGCTCCAATATTTGATTACCAAATGCCCCCCAGTGGCCCCAAATGTAAGGCTCATCAGTGTGAATTTCTATCTTCTCTTGAGGCTTAGAGCTAGTAATTCCTTATGACCTTGTTGGCTCTTTGATGCTTTCAAGATGATTTTCAACATTCTCTCAAAACTCTTTGTTATCAAAAAGTTTTGATAAACAGCTTACCCCCTTGTCAGAAGTTGAAGTGCTTCAGCTGCATATGCGAATGTGTTGTTTTAATCTGGAAGGACTTGTATTGGGTGAAAACACTGACTTTTTGGTAAACATCAATAAGAATATATCAAAGAAAAAATTACCCCTACCTTTTGCACTCTTAGATGCAGTCTAGTGAAGTAATATTTATTCTGTTGACTTTCATTATAAAGTCAAAGGACTATTCAGACACAGGCCGCATCACTTAATGGGAGTGAGATAAAACCCGTCCTCCCCTAGTCTCCCAGGCCACTGGAAGCATCTCCTCCTGCCTTATTCCCCTCTTTCCAAAGCAGTTTTACATTGTCATTATAACTGGGGAAAAACTGCCTTTTATCTGAACACAGGTTCTTCTAGTGGAAGCTTCCTGAGATAGCAAAAAGATAATAGCAGGATGCCTGGGTGGCTCAGTCAGTTAAGTATCTGCCTTTGGTTCAGAACATGATCCCAGGATCCTGAGTTCTAACCCTGAGTCAGGTTCCCTGCTCAGCACAGAGCCTGCTTCTCCCTCTGCCGGCCTCTGTTTCTCTCTCTCTGACAAATAAATAAATAAAGCCTTTTTTTATGAGACTGACACGCTGCCTACTTCGCTAAGGAGGCACCTAAAACCTTTTTTTTTTAAAAAAGGGGGGATATTAGCTTAATTTCTTCCATATGACCAACTCTGCCATCTGACATTCAAACCACATAGTAAATCAGAGGGAAGATTCAAGTTTTCTTTTTAGAGATGTCAAGTACTGGTTTGTCGGTAAAGATCACAGTTTTCCCTGGCGAGGACAGCATGATAAAGCCCAGCTCAGTGGTTTTCTCTTGTACAGATCTACAATCCCTTATCTACAATTTGAAATTCAAAAATCTCTGAAAGTCAGCTTAGAAAAGATCTCGTTTGAGAACAAAACCAGATCTGACCTGTTCTGATTTGGGGGCAAAACTTAAGCTCTAGTGAGGTTATTTAAAGACTTTATCTCATTTTGGTGCCAATATTTATTCATTTTGCTGCAAAAACATTGATATTTGCCGCTCCAGTCTCTATTAGGGGTGTGTTATGCTAATAGACCGGAAATGCCCCAAATTACCTTTTTAAATTTGGGAGGCAAGTGAGAGGGTGCGCATTGATTTTCAAGAAACTGTTCTCAGTGAAGCAAGGGGAAGACTTTGTTGCTCCTGGGATGTGAGGAGGAGGGGTTTTCTCCCACAAGGCCTTGGAATTAGGATTGTGGTAAAATAATTAAATATAAAGGTCTAATTAATTATCCAAGGGGAAAAAAGGGGCATGCTACCTCTGTGAAGGTTTGAATTTCATCTTGCATTTAAATTTACTCAGAATTGGGGCACCTGGGTGACTCAGTGGGTTAAAGCCTCTGACTTCGGCTCGGGTCTTGATCCCAGGGTCCTGGAATAGAGCCCCGCATCATCAGGCTCCCTGCTCAGCAGGGAGCCTGCTTCCTCCTCTCTCTCTGCCTGCTTCTCTGCCTACTTGTGATCTCCATCTGTCAAATAAATAAATAAAATCTTTAAAAATTTTTTAAAAATTTAAAAAATAAATTTACTCAGAATTGCATTTTCTCCTGTCTCCAGTTCCTGATCTCCCTTACAGAAGTGAAAAATCTATCCTCTCTTGAGACAAAGTCTTTTATTTTATAGTCATTTCACGGCAATCAGGAATTATTGAGTTCCTCTTATCTGCCCCTGTAGCCTGGCTGATGTGTGAGATTCCCTAGCCTCTTTACAGCTGCTTTCAAGACTGACCATGGTCAGCCTCTTCCCTTAGGAGGATACAAATATGACTCACTAAAACGATGTGCTGAAGAACATTATAAACATAGCCAAGTACTTTCTCATGATTGAATTAAAATAATGGGTTACAGCAGCAAAATGGGAATTAAGAAAGTGTCTGTGGCTGTATGGGGACAGAGTACCCTAAATGTTCCAACCCCAGAGAGCTGTGGGGCATCTGTGTTTCCATAAAAAGCAAAGTTGACATCCAATTTCCATGTTGACATGGGCCACCAGAAGATATTTAAGGGTGAATTAGTTCTTAACTAGAAATTCACAAAAGAGCTATGGGATAATTCAGTAAATGAGCAGGGAGCAATTTCATACTCAAATTTGTATCCTCTCTCTATAAGTAGTTCCTGCAACTTCTAAAATATTAAACTATAGGAGGGTCATTTAAAGAATGGAATTAGTTGGCCTTTGGTCTATTTTTAGCCAGCTAAAACATAGGCAAGATACTAGCTTATTTGTCTTTCCCAACACAATTATACATTTAGCAATTAATTCACATCTTAGTCCATTTAACACATGGGATAGAGTACATAAGTGACATACTCAAGTTATACAAAAGATCCCAATAGACCTAGGAGCTCATCATTGACACTCTCTTTGCCATCAAAAATGTAATATTGGGGGGTGCCTGGGTGGCTCAGTGGGTTAAAGCCTCTGCCTTCGGCTCAGGTCATGATCCCAGAGTCCTGGGATCTAGCCCCGCATCGGGGTCTCTGCTTGGTGGGGAGCCTGCTTCCTCCTCTCTCTCTCTCTGCCTTTAAAAAAAAAAAGAAAAAAATGTAATATTGGTCTTGGTCCTGATCTTAGTGGAACTTAGAGCTTTTCTCATTGAGTATGATGTTAGTTATAGCTTGTCTTAATGGCCTTTCTTATGTTGAGGTACATTTCTTCTATAACTAATTTGTTAAGAGTTTCTATCATGAGAGGATGCTGATTTTGCCAAATGATTTCTATTAAAATGATCACATGATTTTTGTCTCATTTTGTTAACATAATGTTTGTATTTATTGCCTTGTGTCTGTTAAACCATCCTTACATCCCAAAGACCAATCCAACTTAATCATGGTGTATGGTGCCTTTAATGTGCTATTGAATTCTGCTTCTAGTATTTTGTTGATAATTTCTGCAAGTATGGTCATCAGGGATATTGGCCTGTAGTTTTCTTTTTTTTTGTAGTGTCCTTATCTGGCTTTGGTATCAGAATAATGCTGGTCTCAGGAACAAGACAAGGATGCCCACTCTCCCCCCTTCTATTCAACACAGTCCTAGAAGTCCCAGCCAGAGCAATTAGACTACAGAAGGAGATAAAGGCATCCAAATTGGAAAGGAAGAAGCAAAACTGTTTCCATTTGCAGGTGACATGATATTATACAGAAAAATCTAAAGACTCCATCAGAAAATTGATGGAACTAATAAATTTAGTAAAGTAGCAAGATACAAAATCAACAGGCAAAAATCAGTTGCATTTCGATATACCAACAACAAACCATTAGAAAGAGAAGTCAAGAAAACAGTCCTAGTTACAACAGCATCAAAAACAAACAAACAAAACTTGGAATTAAATTTAACAAGGAGGCAAAAGATCTGTACGATGAAATCTACAAGACACAAAAGAAAGAAATTGAAGAAATTACAAACAAATGGAAAGGTATCCCATGTTTACTGATTGGAAGAATTAATATTGTTAAAATGTCTACACTACCCAAACTGATCTACAGATTCAATGCAATCTCTATAAAAATTCCAATGGAACTTTCTACAGAAATAGAAAAAAATATTAAGTTCCAAAATTCATATGGAACCACAAAAAATCCCCAATAACTAAAGCAGTCTGGAAAAAGAACAAACCTGGAAGTATCACACAAACTGTAATAATTAATACAGTATTGTATTGACATAAAAACAAAGACCTAGACCAGAATAACAAATTTTAGAGCCCAGAGATAAACCCATGCATATATAATCTTTGAAAGGACTCCAAGAACATGCAATAGGGGAAAGAACAGTCTCTTTAATAAATGGTATTGGGAAAACTGTAAATCCACATGCAAAAGTGTGACACTGAACCCCGATCTTACAAAAACTAACCAGAAATTATTAAAAACTAAAAGGTAAAGCTTGAAATTATGAAACTTCTAGAAAAAAAACAGTGGGAAAACTTCCTAACATTGGTCTTGGCAGTAATTTATTGGATATGTCACCAAAAGCACAAACAAAAAAAGCAAAACAATAGTGGAACTAAATGAAATTAAAGTTTCTGCAATGCCAGGGAAACCAAGATCAAAATGAAAAGGCAGCCTACGGAACAGCAGAATATATTTACAACCTTGTATTTGATATGGGGTTAATAACCAAAATACCTAAGGAACTTACAGAACTCAATAGCAAAAAACAAACAAAGCAAAACAAAATTCCATTAAAAATGGGCAAAAGACTTGAATAAACACTTTTCCAAAGAAGACATAGAAATGGATAACAGGTACAGGAAAAGGTGCTCAGCATCACCAGTCATCAGGGAAATGGAAATCAAAACCACATTGAGGTATCATCTCATACCTATTAGGATGGTTTTTATCATGAAGACAGGAAATAACAAGTGTTGGTAAAGATGTGGAGAAAAGGGAACCCTTGTGCACTATTGGTGGGAATGTAAATTGGTGCAGCCACTCTGGAAAACAGAATGAAGGTTCTGCAAAAAATTAAGGATAGACCTACCATACAATGACCAATCCCACTTCTGAGTATGTATCCAAAGGAAAGAAAATCATCATGTCACAAGTGGCTACAGTGCCATGTTTACAACAGTCTTACTCACAATATCCAAGATATGGAGACAACCTAAGTGTCTATCAACAGATGAGTGGATAAAGGAGATGTGATATATACATATATATTTAATGTATGAATATTATTCCGCCATGAGAAAGGAAATCCTGCCATTTGTAAAAACATGAATGGGCCTTGAGGACACTATGCTAAGTGAAATAAGCCAGACAAAGAAAGACAAATACTGCATGATATCACTTACGGTGAAATCTAAAAAAGCTGAACTCAGAAAGAGAGTAGAATGGTGGTTGCCAGCGGCTGAGGAGCATGAGAGAAGGGGAGATGCTGGTCAAAGTGTACAAGTCTTCAGTTATAAGAATAAGTTTGGAGAAAGCTAAAATACAGCATGGTCACTCTGGTGAATAATGCTGTATTGTATACTTGAAATTTGCTAAGAAAGTAGACTTTCAACATTCTCACTACACACGCGCGCGTACGCACACACACACACAGAGGTAGCTCTGTGAGATGAGGGATATATTTATTAACCTGATTGTGGTAATCATTTCACAAGGCATATTAAACCATCCCCTTATACATATAAAAATATATACGTGTGGATTTGTCATTTATACCTCAGTGCATCTGGAAAAAAAAAAAACACATAAAGGACAGCAACTTCACAACGACAAAAAAAAGGATGTGCCCCCTCTAGAGACTTTATATAGCATATTTGTAAGCAGGTAGAGGGGCACAAGGGAGAAGATGGTGTTCTAGCCACTGGCAAACCACGTGAAGACACAGGGAATCGTGATGGCCGTTCTAAACACCGCAGTGGGGACAACGCTCAGTCTTGCTGCAGCGCCCCACGTCCAGAGCATTGTTTGTTTGGCCCAAGGTGGGCACCACTAGTCAATGTTTTCTTCTTATACCAGAAATTAGAGTTTAAAATCGACCATATAAATTTACTACCGTCTCCTGCTTCTTGTCTGGTAGAGCCGGCTGCCCTTGTTCCTCTGGAAGGCTGGCACTGCTCTCCCACTGTTAGCACTGCTGTCTGGGAAAGAGCCCTCAGTCTCTGGACTTGGCTCAGTACTGCTCTCCGAGGCTCTCACATCCCAGGTGATCTGCTCGTTGTCGTCTGGACATTTACTGCTACTTCCGTCCTTCCTTCGCTATTTCCCATCCAAGATTTTCATGGCGTATTACCTCCCAAGACTACATCCCCTCTCTCTTCCCAGGCCGTTCTGTCTGCCCGTGTTTCAAGCCTCCCATGCTACATCGATTTGTCCACTGACTCTACACACAATATTGGGAAGAGTTTTGCTTAACTTAATGAAGCACAACTAACCATTTCAAAAAATGAGTGTGTTGGATTTGTATCACTAAAAAGAACCATACAACTTGTTTTGCAAATTCATTGTAATGCCAAATTCCATAAAAAATACATCAAAATTTCTAATTAAATAACAAAGACATTAAAATTCCAAATTCAATACCCGATTCGGCAAACAAACTTCTTTGTAAACTTGGAGCTTTCCTCAAGGAGGCGGCATTTACTGTAATAATTAACTGTGGGGACAACACAGGGTTAAACACAGAATCTATCCATTTGTTTTCCCTACCAACAATGATTTGAGTTTTATATTCAATCTGTTTTTTTCATAGAATTTTCAAGAGTTGCTGAAAGCAAATCCGTGTTTTACACTAAAGGCATGCGTGCGCGCGCGCACACACACACACACACACATACACACTGGTTTTAGATCCGGCATAATAACTTGCAGAGCTGGGCGCTTAATATTTTCTACCTGATGACCACGAAAGTGTTCATTTCAGCTTAAGAAACAACCCCCCCCCATAGATTCTTCTTGGGATACTGGTTTCTACTTTCTATCAAACACAAAGAGAATGTCGCCAGGGGGCTTTACCTCCCCAGAAACTTGCTGCCTGGCCCCTGAGGCAAGAGCCCAAATGTTGCTCGGACCCACCAAAGCCACATCAGAGGCCAGAGGTGAAGGCTGGCTGTCTAGCCCATCTGTCGCCCTGTGATCCCCAGGACCCTTTGGAACGACTTCTACCACTTCAATGGAAGTAGAAACGCTATTCTCCTCCAGCACTGTTTCCCAGAAAGAGGCAATCTGTCTCTTTTCAGAGGTATGCAAAGGTTTGGGGGGACTTAGCCTTGTCTCCTACTGTACTGTTTGCAAAGGGCTTTACCGGCGCCCGCGCGGGACACTGCCAGCTGCCAGCGCCGGCACGTGAGGGAATCAATGCCCCCCCAACCCTTGCCCCATATGGAATGAAAGGCGACTGGGCTGTCAGGACAGGGAGTGAGGGCTCTTTGCAACACTCAACTTGTCTTTCGTCTTAGCTACTGACCTCAAACACTGTGCTCCTCCCAGCCAGGGCTGATGGAAGGCCCCAAAGGTAGGAGGCTGATGTTCAAATCTGTTAATGGAGCTTGACAGCAGCCGGATTAAAAGCCCAAATGCAGCATCCAGAAAGCAGTGCAGGACAGCATCCACGTCCTCTCCCTACCCATTTCTCCTGCTCTCGGCTCTTTTACTTTTCTTTCTTTCTTTCTTTTTTTTTTAATTTTTTAGAGAGCTGAACCATAAGATAAATCTTCGCAGAGAAACAGAGGCTTAAGAAAAATAGCACGCTGATGAAAGGGCTTCAGTGAGTGGAAAAAGAGGACAGACGTATACTTTGTGGTGAGGTTTCTAGGGGGCGGGAGCTAAGCTTGTCCACAGAACCAATTCCTTAGAGGAAGCAGAGAGGTCAAAGGACGTCATGACAGTCGTGCGACGCTGTTCTGCCACGGAGGCCCAGTCGTGAAACCAGGC
Source organism: Mellivora capensis (assembly GCA_004024625.1). Taxonomy (NCBI): domain Eukaryota; kingdom Metazoa; phylum Chordata; class Mammalia; order Carnivora; family Mustelidae; genus Mellivora; species Mellivora capensis. The sequence continues at coordinate 23,053 of PISX010019629.1, forward strand.
CGACTTGGAAAGTGACCACTGTAACGAGCAAGCAAGAGCCCCCCGCCCCGCAGACCAGCCCAGCCTCAACAGTTTTCTCCCCTAATCTCTCAGCACACAACTTCTGCTTTGGCACCAAGTTGTCGCCTCCCCCAGCTGGTGAAAGTCTAAGATCCTTGCAAGTCAAGCAATGCACTGGAACTATGTCGATACAAGGCGACGATTGAGCAAGGTCCCAAATGCGTGGTGTTCCACGACGAATGTACGCCACACGTCCTCAGGAATGGAGACTGTGCACCAGGGACAGCATGAAGAAGCAACAGCTCCAAGAGGAGTCGCTTCAGGACGCTGCCTTTCAGCTGGCGGGAGGAGAAACAGAAGGGTCCAGTCTGACTCTGTCACCTAGAAGATGAGAAGGAATGTTCTTCTCCTCCCAGAACAGAAGCTACCCAGCTGGGTACAAAATAGATGTGTTTACTGAAAATCTGGGATTCGCTGGTTTTTTAACAGGACTGACACGTTGCATGTGGGCCCGCGTTTGGGAACCAGTTTGGATCTAGTGCTCGGAACAGGAGCTGGTGCCTTGAGGGACAGGATTCCAGTGACTCTGGGAGGAGCACGGTCAGCCCTCTCTCCCTTCTGCTAGCGTAGTTCGTGTTGATTGTAGGCTGCCAGATTGCTTTGCCTTTTTATCCCTGTGGCTAATCTTTGGCCATAGGAGTGCTCATAAATAAATGGTGACAACTGGGGACATGTGTCTGGCAGACAGCAAACAAAAGACCGAAAGCAAACCAACCACAAACACGCCAATGCCACCTCCCCCAAACTGTCCCAGGAAAATATGGAAATACCAGAAAACCTGTCTAGAGACCATGAATTCTCTGGGTTCTCTCACATCTGCGCTACATTCCAGATGGTCGTGGGATAGAGCCACAGACAGAAGGAGAAAGATCACTTACTGGCTGAAATCTGGTGTTTTGCAGCTCCTCCAAAGCCCTCTTTCAGGCTGAAAGGGGCAGTCATGGCACCTCATCCTGCCGGCACCAAGTGCACCCTGACGGGTCACTTAAAACACAAAGCCTCTCCATTTACAGTTCCTGGAAATGTGTCTTCTATCCAGAGAGGCTGTAATTGTGGATAATTCTCTGAGTGACTGTGCATTCTCAGGACTCATATAAGACAATCACAGATTGAAAACATTTTTAGGAGAAAAAGGACTTTGAACAGACAGCAGAGACTAGGGGTAAGAAATACGCTCAGAATAGGGATGTGCTTGTTCTGTACCAGGCACTGGACTTGGCGCAGTTTACGGTCTGCTTGATTTAACCCATGCAACAACATTCCAGCCACTGTCCCATTTTCCGTCCCCTCACAGCAAGCCTCTCGAGTGAGCTGACATTGTCCCCACTGTCTCACTTCCCATTCAGTCTTTCACCCGCTGTCAAGGCCACCAACCATCCTCCCATCGGGAAGTCTAGGAGACCCATCACTACATCCTACTCCACACTTCACCTTTTGGCAACACTTGACAGAGCTGAGCATACTTGCCTTGAGAGCCTCAAAAATGGGTTCTTCTTCAGTTATTTTATTTTTCTTATGGGATTTATCAGTACCCAAAGCTTCCTTGTGTCTCTCCACACTAGAATGTAGCCCAGTAAGGACAGAGACTCTGTTTCATTCACTGCTCTATCCTCAGGATCTAGAACAGCGCTCGGTGCCATTGGCCCTGGGATTAAAAAATGGATTAAGGGAAATGGACTCGGGGGAGGGGGAGAACTTTTTCTATAGACCCTTTTCATTCTTTTAAGTGTTGTACAATGTGTATGTTATCGGCTACAAAAATAATCATCGCACAAAATTTCCCCAACACTGGAATTTACAGTTGGGGAAGTTGAAGAATCTGGAGAAGTCATTCACATTCATTCTTCTCCCCTACCTTTTTACAGGGCCCCACCAAACTGCACTACGTATTGTTTTAGAGGGCGAGGAGTGGAGACAGATGGGAAGTAGTTTTTGTAGGTCCTTGATAGTCCATCTTGGTTTTCTTGCCATCGCACTCGAATCCAGCAGCATTAGAAGCTGCTTGACTGACACCGTCAATAGCCGTGTGCGGATCTGAGCAAACATCATCCGTGGGAAGACTTGGCATTTTCGCATCCACCTTACAGGCCCGGGAAAGCATGCAGTGGGATTCCTTGATGTTGACTGTCCTTGGAAACTGGGAGCCAGCTCGGGTTTTATTAAACCTGGCCCTGGTTTCTGGCCACAGATGTCAACTTCTCATCCATAATTAAGCAGCTGATAACTTTGCAGGGAAGAAAGGTGATTCGTGAGCCCAAGGTAGATTCAAGATGGTATATGCCCTTCTCTTTGCCAAAATGTCATACATGGCCTCTGTAGGTCTGGACCAAATGGTGAGAGTCGTCACCAAAGTAAGGGAATCATAAATCACAGAAACAGATTGAGGGACTCCGCGGGGTTCGTGTCACAAGTCATTCTTCTTTTTTGGGGACCCACTGTGTTTGGGACAACCCTAGAGAGTTCGTGTTCTGCCAAGACAGATTGTGAGCAACAGAATTACATACATAAAGCCATTCGGCAATGAAGGAGATTTCCCATCTTCACTAGAATATATATTTACTTTTAGATTAACCAATACTAATCCTTATCTAGATGCTTTTTATTCCAAAAAGGTCTCCAATATTATTACAAAAACCACTATTCCAAATTCCCAAGCTATTCTGGGGGAAAGCTATATTCCTAAAGATTTAGGGTCTCAGACATAAGTTGATATAAAGGAGGGAATATAAATTACATTTATTGAGCACCTCCTACATGCCTGACATGGTTAAGATGTTGGCATGAATTCAAGAAAAGAAGTATCAGTGAGAAAGATACTGTGTAGATATTCCTCATGAAACAGGAGTAGTGGACAGCAATTGCTCTTAGACTGTAGACCAGAAACCTTGGTATAGAACCCAAATGACTTCCAATGAGAAGCATCTGGATTTCCTAATTCTGAGTTCTAATGCTGTCCTCTAATAACTGGGCAGTCATCAACATCTAAACCAGGAACATCTAAAATCCTAGTTTCGATCTTATCCATACTTTAGGGACAGGGTGGTATGGACATGGAAACACATAAGATTTACTAGAGGTCCACTAAATCAGAAAACTCCTAAGTGGGCCAGCTGTCAGTATATTCTGAAAGTTCCATACGTGATTCTCACATCTACTTGGACCGATCACTGTCCAGCATTTTGTTGTAAGCTTCCTCTGGAGTCTGTGAAGCCAACCTCTCCTTGAACAGATACAGGCTTTGCTCTTCTAAAAAGACTTTTTTATTAGCAGTTTCTTTACTGAGATTTAATTCATGTGCTATAAAATTCACCCCTTAATATGTACAATTCAGTGGTTTCTTAGTTTATTCATTAAATTGTGAAACCATTGCATTACCTAATCCAGAATATTTCCATCACCCCAAAAGAAACACCATACCCATTAGCATTTGCTCCTGGTTCTCCTTCCCCCCTAACCATTGGCAGTCACTAATCTACTTTCTGTATCCATGAATTTGTCTATTCTAGAAATTTCATATAAATGGCATCACACAGTATGTGGCCTTTTGTGTCTGGCTTCTTTTGCTTAGCATGTTTTCGAGGCTCATCTATGTTGTAAGATGCGTCACTACTCCATGCATCACTGTAGCTGAGTAATATTCCATTTTACAGATAGACCACGTTTTATTTATTCACTCAGTTGTCATGAGTCATTGGGTTGCTTCCACTCTTATTGGCTACTGTGAATCATACTTCTGTGAACATTCATGTCCAACTCATGTCCATAATTTTTTTTTCTCTTGAGTAAATAGCTAGGAGGAAAATTTTTAGGTCATAGAGTAATCATGTGTGTAGCCAGACTGTTTTACAAAACAGCTGCATCATTTTATATTTTCACTGGAATTATAGGATTTTCCCTATATTTTATTATATATATATATTATACACATTATATATATATTATATGGAAATATCCAATTTCTCCACATCTTTACCAACACTTATTATCTGTTCTTTTTATTAGAGCCAATATCGTGAGAGTGAAGTGTTATATTGTGGCCCTGCTTTGCATTTCCCTGATTGTTAATGATGTTTAGCACTTTTTAATGTGCTTATTTATTGGCCATTTGTTTATCTTCTTAGGGGCAATGTCTGTTAAGATCCTTGCCCATCTTAACTGGGCTATTTGTCTTTTTATTATTGAGTTGTGAGAGATTCTTAAATATTTTAGGTGCAAGTTCCTTATATATACATCTATAAACACTTCCTCTGATTCTTTGGGCTGTCTTTCCTGATATATATTTTTAGGCACAAAAATTAATTTGCTAATTGATTTTTTCTTTTGTTGCTTTTATTTTTGGTGTCGTATCCTAGGAATCATTGCTAACTCCAAGATCACTAAGATTTATGCCTATATTTTCTTTTAACAGTTTTATAGTTTCAGCTCTTAAATTAGGTCTTTGATCCACTTTGAGTTAATTTTATATATGATGCAAGGTAGGCTCCAACTTCATTCTTTTTCATGTGGTTATCCATTTGTCACAGCACCGTTTGTTGAAAAGATGATCCTTTCTCCATGTAGCATCTTGGTACCCTTGTCAAAAATCAACTGACCACATGTGTATGGGTGTATTTCTTGACTATAAATTCTGTTCTCTAGTCTATTGATTTACATGGTTATCCTTGTGTTAAGTACCACACAGTTTTTACTACTGTAGCTTTATAGTAAGTTTTGAAATCTGAAAGTGTGAATCCTCCAATTTTGTTTTTTTCCCCTCCAGGTTGTTTTGGCCATTCTAAAACCCTTGTATTTACATATGAATGATAGAATCAGCCTATCAATTTCTAAAAAAAAAAACAAAACAAAACAAAAAAAACTTTATCCTTTGATAAGAATTGCATTGATCAATTTAGAAATATTGATGTCTTAACAATATTAAGTCCTCCAATCCATCAACATGGACTGTCTATTTATTTAGGTCTTAATTTTTTCAGCAATATTTTGTAGTTTTTAGTGTATAGATCCTGGACTTTGTTCCTAAGTATTTTAATCTTTTTTATTATTTTGATTTATTCTTTTTGATGCTATTATAAATGGAATTATCTTCTTTATCTTTTTTTATTATTATGTTCCACTAGCTAACATATAGTAATTAGTTTTTGATGTAGTGTCACGGGTTTATTAGTTGCATATAACATGCAATGCTCATCACAACATGTGTCCTCCACATGAACTGGACCACTGGCTCTCCTCCTGGGTCTCCATCTTGTTGACTTACTCCAGATTTGGGGAGGTCAATTCTTTAAAAAAAAAAAAATATATATATATATATATATATATATATATATATATATATATATCCCTGTTTCTCTGGAGAACCCTAATACAAACAGTATACAAAAACTCTGCTCCTATGGATTTCCATTCCCCTTTGTATTACAGTATTCATATAAATTACATCTTTATACATTTTGTGTCCATCAACAGATAATTACTACTTTACACATTCATCTTTTAAATAAGATAGAAGAAAAACAGTCACCAAAAATGTGTATTTTTACCATCTTCCATATTCATCTATGTAGTCACCATTACCAGTGCCCTTTATTTCTTCATGTGGATTTGAGTTCGTGTCTAATTTGTTTTCATGTTAGCCTGAAGGACTCACTATATTATTTCTTGCAGTACAAGTTGGCTAGTAACAAGTTCTCTGTTTTCATTTATTTTGAAATGTCATAATTTCTCACTCATTCTTGAATATATTTGCTGGATATAGAATTCTTGGTTGGCAATTTTTTTTTCTTTCGGCGCTGTTTATATGTCATACCAGCACCTTCTGGCCTCAATAGTTTTTTGTTTTTTTTTTTAAGGTTTTATGTATTTGAGAGAGAGAAAGAGAGGGAAAGAACAGAGGGAGAGGGGGAGAGAGAAGCAGACTCCCCACTTTGGAGTTTTGAAAGAACTCCAATTCTGTTGTACCCCTCCTGTGATACTGCCACCCTGCTGGTTTTCCTGTGTGGGGGCTGTTGGTTTTGTTTTTTTTAAAGATTTTATTTATTTGACAGAGAGAGACACAGTGAGAGAGGGAACACAAGCAGGGGGAGTGGAAGAGGGAGAAGCAGGCTTCCTGCTGAGCAGAGAGCCCGATGCGGGGCTCGATCCCAGGACCCTGGGACCATGACCTGAGCCGAAGGCAGACGCTTAACGACTGAGCCACCCAGGCGCCCCTGGGCTGTTGGTTTTAAGATTACTGTGATGCTAGGGAAAGGGCGATGGAAAGAGGGGCAAGTAAATGCCACAAAGCTTGCTCCTCGTACCAAGTTTTTCTTGAATAATCATTCTCTGAATTGTTGTAAGCCAGAGTTTTAAAAAAGCTGATTCTGACAATTTTGCCAGTGTTTTCATTGCTTTTATGGGAAAAAGTATGGCTTTTTTTCTCCGATGGGTTTAGGTCCTGGGCTAAGAAAACTTATCTGCCTTTTCACTGTATGTCAAAGAAAATACCAAATTTAGCAAAAGAAATCTCTTTTTCTGATAAGCTCTTTGAACTGTTTCCATTTCAAAAAGAAGTAATCTAATCCTCTCTATCCCCATGCCCTCCATTAGGCCTTCATTACTTCTACATGAATAATGGATATTGCAAAAATCTCTTAATCAGTGACCCTGTTTCCTATCTTTCATCTTTCAGTCTATGCTTCAAATTTGCTGTCAAAGTGATGTTTATAAAGGGCTTTGAAATCCTTCAATTCATAAAAAAAGAATGAAATCTTGCCATTTGCAATGATGTGGATGGAGCTAGAGAGTATCACGCTAAACAAAATAAGGCAATCAGAGAAAGAGAGATACCACATGATCTCACTCATATGTGGAATTTAAGAAACAAAACAAATGATCATGGGGGAAAGAGACAAACCAAGAAACAGACTCTTAACTATAGAGAACAAACGGATGGTTACCAGAGAGGAGTTGGTGAGTGAGAGGATCAAGGAGGGCACCTGTTTTGAGGAGCACCAGGTGAGGTATGGAAGTGCTGAATCACTAAACTGTACACCTGAAACATATGACACTGTATGCAAACTAACTGGAATTTAAATAAAAACTAAAAGAAAAAAAATTCCTTCAATTACTCCCTATTGCCCACAGAAATCACTACTAATTTGCATGGCCTGAAAGGCCGATTTTCATTTTGCCTCTGCCTACTTGGGCAGCATTATTTCTCCATTACCTTACCTGTACTTAATGATTCAGTCATATTGACCTACTTGAAGCTCCTTAAACACACGGTGCCCTTGCTGCCCATATCTCTGTGCCTCTGCACGCCGGTCTCTGCTTGGTACATACCCGCTCTCAATCTTACTCATCTACACACTTGTCTCTCAATTTAAGTGCAATTAATTATGTGAAGAAAAAATGAACTCCTTTAAAAATATCCATGCACTAATTTAAAAATTACTCAGTTTAAATTCATATCAAAAGTTTTGGATCTTGCAATGGGCAAGCAGAGTAGAAAGTATCCCAGTCATGGTATTGCACTATTTCCAGAAGGATATAAGGGGATCTCCTGGCATGTATACACTTCCTCAATTGCCACATGGTCCCGCATGGTTCTGATGTTTTCAAATTAATCTCTGTGAATGTATATGCTGAGAGTATTTTTTATTTTTAAAATTTAAACTCAATTAACATATATTGTTCACTTCAGAGGCAGAGTTCAGTGATTCATCAGTCTTATATAACACCCAGTGCTCATCACATCACGTGTCCTCCTTAATGTCCATCATCCAGTGACCCCATCTCCCCTCACCTCTCCCCTCCAGCAGCTGAGAGTTGAGGAAGGAAGGAAGAACACAAATTAACATTTGCACAGATGGCCCTAGATGAAGCAGGGAAAACTGTCCCTATTAGTGCACAGAGGTGACAGAACAATAGTTGAAAGGGCTGAGTCTAGGACATTAGTGAAGATCATTCTTTTTCTTAGGACGGAAAAACAGGATAATGTAGCTAATAAGGGTTGGGTAATATCAATAAATTAAAAACCTATATTGAATAAACACTTTGTAAGTAGCATTTGCTTTTATCATGAGCTGTTTATGTTCTGCTCATACCGACCCATCCAAGTGTAGTTCTCAAAATTTTAAAAACTTAATTCTTATACAGAAGACAGCGAGTTCATTTTAGAGTTTAACTCTTTAATTATGACCCCAGTAGGATGTCAAAGCTATTTTCAAAGACTATGTGAAAACTTGGGATATTTATAATGAACAAAGAGAAAAAAAGAAATAGTGAAAGAAATTTGCTACATTAGTTTCAAATTGGTCAATACTCTGCAGGACAACAAACCATAACCCTCCACGTTATCCTCTACATTGGCAGAAGAGAAAATCACATTACAAATTTTACAGAACTTCAAAATGTTCAGGCCATGATTGGTTGTACAAAAGTTAGGCAGGCTTATTAGAAAATGCTCTTAGCTTAACATGAAAGGTCATAAAATCATCTTTTACACTCTTTACAAGTTTGGGGTAATTTTCCTTCAACTGATTCTTTTAACCTTTTCCTTTTCCTAGCCAATGGAATATATTTCCCAATGCCTCATTTCTTCCTTTTGAAGGATCTTTTAAGTGCTTTTGAAATCTTCCATGCACCAGAACTAGAGACACATGTATGACCCTGAAAACCCAGCCTACGTGGCAACTTCTGAAAAAAAAAAAAAAAAATCCCTGTAATACCTACTGCCCTCCAACCCTAGGCTGGGTCAAGCCTTCAATGAGCCAAGGATCCCTGCACATGCTCCCTACAGCACTTCTCACTTCCTCTTATGGTTGCTTACTGCAAGTTCTCTCCACCCTGTCCACCCTCTGACCAAACTGTGAAATCCTTAAAGACAGGAATAATATTTTGTCTTTAGCATCTAGCACAATACAGTTAATGCCTGGCACACAGAAGGCCTTGGCAAATAAATGTTGATTGAATGAAGGTGAATGGTAGCCATCCAGAGCCATCCAGGCACTTAACACTTGGTTTTAGTGTCTCCTCTTAAGAGCTGATTCCTCAGTTTAAAAACAGGTCCTTTAAGTTTGGAGGAGTTGGAAATTTAACATATCTTGGAAGAAACCTTTATTAGCCATCCTTCATTTTTGTGTGATTATACATTTTTAATAATGTGATGAAGAAATTTAACGTCTTTTCCTAGTTAAAATATTACCACTTCGTGTCACCCTATATGAGTAATTAGAAATAGAGGAATCCTTACTCACTGACATTTGTCTGGAACAGGGATTGATTAAGAACTGAAAATTGACTCAGTTGCGATGAGGGTCAATGGACTGTTTTTCCCTTGGTAGAATTCTCAGGATTTCAGTTAATTCTCATATCACTTTGAAGCATAAGCTCTAAGAAGGACCTCTTTGGTCCTAGACACTTAGAGCATCACTTTCTTTATCCATTCATTGGCTCTTCATAAGGCAGGCACTCCATAAAGGATCATATAAACCATCATAGCCATGGGTGCACCTTTTGATTTGATTTTGTCACATTCCCCTGCTAGATAGCCAAGTTTTCTGGGAATTTTTATAGGGAAGAAGGGTGGGGCTGGGGATAAAGTTATAAGTGGATCCTGTAAGATCCTAGTTTTTGTAACTGGAAATTTTATCAGCCTTTAAAATAAAATTAACAGCACCGGACCCTCAGGCCTGAACATTCTTGATCATTACGGACAGTCTGCTGGGCCCACCCTGGGCATTTTGTTCTTGCGACATGATCTACCAAACCGACTGAAAACAGTGTTCTTGATTTGGTGCTCAAAGTGTAATTTTTTTCCCAGTAAAATGATTTCACTTTTTTAAAACTTTTTTTTTTTGCAATTCAATTCTTATTTCCAGAATCCCACTGTCTCAGATAATAGGAATAATAAATGTACAGTGTCAAAACAAGTTTAAAATATTTCCTCATAGAACATTATTACCAAGGAAGAGAAAAGCATTATATTAAGCCAAAGATGAACACTGATGGGAAAACCTTCAGGTTGTTGAAGCAAGTACTCAGAGAGCAGAGATTCTGTCCCTTTTTTATATACATCACAAGGAAGAAAAGGGAGGCAGGGGGAGATTAAGTCAGGGGCATAGATTTCACTGTAAGACACTAGGAGTTACTAAGAGCAATGGGTAAGTTTGAATGGAACAGCTAGATCCTGACTCTAAGAGGCACCCCCCGGGTCAGGGGAGGGGGGCAAGCTAGGGCCCCAGTTGCACCAGGACGGGGCAGAGCAGGGCACTCTAGGGCCAGTTGTGGAGCGCAGTGGGCAAAGTTAGAGGGGAAAGAGCTGAACATGAAAATGAGAGAATGCCAGATCAGAATGGCCCATTCCCAGTGTTGCCCAGCTGTGCCTTACAAGATCTGCCCATCCAGGCTCCCCTCCACACCCCTGCCACACCCCTGGGCTGTCCTGAGTTCTAGCTAGCATCTGGTCTTTCCTCCTTCCCCCCAATTAAGAAAGAAAGAACAAGTTCTTGCTACTGGCATATAGTTGACCCAAGGCCTGCTTTTTGTTGTTGTCTCCCCCCCCCCCCCCCCCGCGTATGCCTGGGCAGTTGCACTAGGAAGCTATCTTCTTTTAGTAAAGGATGAGCTCTTTTAATAAATTTAATACCATGGAAACAGGAAGTTACACAGCCTGTGTCAAACAGGCCCATCATAAATTTTCATCGAATTAGAAAATGACAGCCCTCTCATCTAGGGACAGAGGCTGCAGGTCCGGCTAGAATGCAGGGGGAAGAGAGAAGAGAAAACTATTCTCCCCTGAAGATACTTCTTTCTCCATCTTTCTAATGTATGTGTTTTAGCCATGTGACCACGACACTTCCATAAACTGCCCTAGATTTTTCTGGTAAGCGACGGCATATTAAGATGGTCATTTCTCTCTTCAGTAATTCAGGAACAGAAGAGTGCAGAAATCGGGTGGGTTGAAAATGTATATAAAGCCACTGAGTAAACATCATTATCCCCGTTGTTATGATTTTTGCTCCTGGGATGTGGTGGAGGGCAGTGATTTTCAGCAGCAAATCTGCTTGTCCGTGCCCTGTCTTCCCTCTCCCGCTGCACCTTCCTGTTGGCGTCATTGGAGACTGACGCCAACAGGCTTCCTGCGTGCGTTGTAATTAATCTGTGCGGGCTACCGCGCCAGGGTCACGGAAAGGGTAGAGCAGACGTACTTCTTACTGCTCCGGCTTCCTAGCTGCTTGGTTTTTCTCTTGGGGGTTACCAAAGGAAGAAAAAAACAAAAACAAAAACAGGAGAAGATGATAGGATATAAGGGGCACCAGGAAAGCCGTGGTGCTTTCTTTGGAAAGGGGGCAAATGTGGCCAGTCAGGCCCCATTCCCTTTCCTTTGATCAGACAGGCAGGAACCTCACTGTAAGGTCCTTCTAAGTAGGAGTTATCTTGTTTATCCTTGGATCCTTGGAGTTTTGCATAAGTCCTGGCATATAGAAAAGAAACAAGTTTGAAAAAAGAGAAAAGAAAGAAAAAGAAAAGAAGCAAGTTTTTTGTTGAATAGAAGGCAATGCAGAGGGTCCAGGGACAAGGTAATTGCCTAGGCAGAGAGGTGTAGACAGACCTGTGCCCTGACTCAAGATGTCCCAGGACAAAAAGACTATTGCAGCTGGGATGTAAGTGCATTCCCCACCTCGGCCAATAATCTCTCCAGCCTCTACACTCTCAGCTTCTTCAAATACTTATCCTAAGGCAAGTTGAAACAGAGATATCATGCAAGGGAAAGGAACACAGGCTTTTGAGATCATTCCATTATTCAACAAATATTTATCATGTACCCATGTTCTGTTGTTTTAGCCTTGCAGGATATAATACTGAACAAAGCAGACGAAGTTACCTGCCTTGTGGGGAGTTTACATGACGGTTGACGGACACAGCGCAGAATAAAAAGGTATATCCTGTGTAAGAAGTTAGGTGCTATGGGGAAAAAAGGAGAGCAGGGTAAGTGGTGGGGGTGGGGGGCGATCAGGAGCATGGGGATTAAGTAGTAATTTTCCAAATGATCTCTTTGAGAAGATACAGATACTGGAAGGAGAAAAGCCAGACAAAGTCAAAGGTGGGAGCTACCTCGTACTCAAGAAAGTACGGTCAGTGTGGGTAGAAAGAAGTGGGCAAGGGAGCGGGTTGTGGGAGAAGAGGTCAGAGAGGCAATGGGGCTGGGGGGAGGGGTGGGCTTGGGGTACTGTTGGCAGATTTAGAAAATAAAAACATGGATTCCCAGTTAATTTGAGTCTCAGGTTCATAATGAATATTTTAAAAGTATGATTACATCCCAAATATCGCATGAGACATATGTAAGACTAAAACAGTACTATTTATCTGAAATCTAAATCGAACCGGGCATCCTGTGTTTTATCTGGCCAATACCAACAGTTGAGCACCATTGCAGGGACTCTGAGGAAGACTAGGAGCCCTTGGAGGGTCTTGAGCAGAAGAGAGATTCCTGTAGACTTAGAATTTGACTTGTTCTCCCAGGCTGTCTTGCAGAGATCAGAGGAAAGAGCGCTGTAGGAAGCAGGGGAACGAGATAAAATGGCTGAAGCAACTGGGGCCAAACACCATGATTCAGACCAGGTGGTAGAAGCGTGGGCAGTGGGAAGAGATGCAAGGCCAGATACATTCTGGAAGTACGGCCAATAGGATGTCCTGGCTCATTGGGTGCAGGCTATGAGAGAAATTGGGAAGAGTCGGCGAAAATGCCAAGGATTTTGGTCTGTGTAGTTAGGTGCAGGGAGTTACAACAACTAGTTTACAGAAGACTCTGGAGATGGCGTGGTTGAGGGCGCAGGTGGGGCCAAAATCATGAGTGCCATTTTGGACCTCCTAAGTTTGAAATTGCATTTGGGCATCTGAGCAGAAAGATTATATAGGAATTTGAATATGGAGCAGGAGAGAGCACAGAGCTGGAGATACAAATATAAATCCCAAACTTCGTAATGTAGATGGTAGTTAAAGCCATAAACCTGGAGGAACTCCATGAAAAAGCAAGGCCTGCTGTCCTGCAGCATTAAGAGGTCAGGGCAAAGAGGAGGAACCAGAAAAGGAGGTGTGGAGGACTGACCAACAAGCAGGAGGGAAGCCTAGAGAATGTGATGTCCCTGAAGGAAAGGAATTGTCAAATGCTACTGATATAGGTCAGGCAAAGTGAGGACTGAAGGCTGCCTACTGAATTCGGCAGAGATCACTGGATACCTGACCAGGAGCCCATTGAGTGGAATGGTGCAGGCAGAACTGGAGTGGGTTTGGGACGCCTGGGTGGCTCAGTTGGTTAAGCGGCTGCCTTCGGCTCAGGTCATGATCCCAGCGTTCTGGGGTCGTGTCCCACATCGGGCTCCTTGCTCACCAGGGAGCCTGCTTCTCCCTCTGCCTCTGCCTGCCACTCTGTCTGCCTATTCGCTCGCTCTCTCTCCCTGACAAATAAATAAAATCTTAAAATTAAAAAAAAACAAACTGGAGTGGGTTTAAGAGGGAACAAGAGAAGCATAACGGAAGACAATATAAATTACTCTTTGGAGGAATCATATTTAGTTCCTGCAACTTACTAGATGTGACTTTGAGTCAATTACTTCATTTTCCGAGCTACAAATTTCTCCTCTTGTGGAAAAGAAAGAGTAATAAGGATGCTGTGAAAATTAAATTATGTAAGGTACAGCATATCTATTTAGTAAGTTGATATTAACATTATGACACAGTATTAATTTCTGTCAGTGTAGTAAGATACTTAACCTTTCTGTGTCTTAGTTCCCTTATCTGTAAAATGAGAGTAATAGAGTACCTACCCAGTAGTATTGTTATAACAATTAAATAATCTACAGAAAGCACTTAGAACCAACAGTTTTGGCACATTATATGAATGCAATAAAGCTCTTACTATCTAAGAAATTCTCTTAGGAATGCTAGTCTACCCCTTTTGTAAATGCAGTGCTCCCCAGAAGTGAACAGGGTGCACAACTTACAAAATAATTTCCTGTCTTGAGTAATGCTATCCTTGTGCTAATGTGATCTAAACTCATTCACTTTTGATGGCAGCTGTCTCCACTGCTTTGCGATGTGGAAAGCCCTCTACAAGTGACAGTCACTATAACAGACTCAAGATCTCATTGTGAGGTAAACCCACTCTCCACACCATGAGTTAAACCTTGAGAGTGAAGTCACAAGGGTTAATGGTTGTTTTCTATATCCCGGGAGAACCTGGAGAACTTCAGTCTTATAACATAGGATACAGAATTCCTGTAGGCATTCTTAATCACTTCTAAGAATCTGAGGAACCTTCCCCCAGAAAATACACACATACACAAAATTTAAGGCACTGGAATAAGAAAACCCCTTTAAGAGTCAAAGTGTGCCTAAATTATATGAACTTTGCTTTCTTTTCCCTGCAACAGAAACTTTTAAAGGAGTTAAGAACCTGTCTGCCCTGGAAAGTCCAAAATAAAGGTGGAAAACTGGGGGGGGGGGGGGTTTCCCCTTAGAATTTTTTCAATGGAACAAGATAGAATTAGTAGTTGTCGCTTCTGAATATGA
>PISX010019630.1:0-37684 GCA_004024625.1 Mellivora capensis
CTTACTAAATTACAAAAGTATATCTCATAATTTTTGAGGATTTGCAATAATGCGTTTGTTTTATATAGAGAGTCAGAATAGTAAACTCTTCCCAGTTTAACTTTTAATGACTTAAAATGCTAATAAAAATGCTTGTACACTATTATTCTAGTGTCTTACTCATTTTCAGTAGAAATAAAATTTAATATTAAATAAATTATGACAGTAGATAAAGAATAATAAACTCACCACTGCTTTTCAAATAGAACAACACGTCACTAATGATTCTGTTTTTGTCATGGGAGTGATTGGCTTAAGACACATTTGCTTAGAATTTATTGATTGTTAAAACAAACCTTGATTTTGACACATACTTTATACTCTTTAACTATAAGAAAGCTTAAAGATTGAACATTAAATGAAATCATATCAAAATAATATTATGTAAAACAAGGAAAATAATGCTTGTTATAATACTAGTATATTCTACCAAATTGATGAGTGTGTATGTATAAGTATTTGAGTGAGTGTGTGTGTGTGTGTGTGTGTGTATTTTGCACCTCCGCTTCCCAGGAGAATTTTAGATTAAGAATCCAGAAACTCAACGTGCTATCCATAGCCTTGGGAATATTTATTGTAGATAAAAAGGAAATATTCATAACTTGAAGGTTTGAAGGACTTTAGTTGATTATTGTGCTACTTTGAGTGGTTCCTAACTATAAACATATTTAGACACTACTTTAAAATACCAAAATTTACCAGGACTAACTGTTTAATTATTGAGTCAATGTTGCATTTAATTTTATTTCCTGCAGAATAATGTTATAGAATATGTACATGAAAAGTGATAATTACTTGCCATCTTTAAAATATATTATATCTTTGTTTATGCAGTGCTACTTAGTTGAATTAGACATTTAATTTTGGACATTTAATTTTGACTTAATTTAAAATTCTAATATGTAATATGTTAGCTCATTTGTCTTAGTATGTTTCTATTGGTTAATTCTGCTTTATAATAGAAAGATATACGGAGCAGAGGTTTAAGTTATTAAATCGATGACCAGTATATGCTTAAGAAATTGAATTTGAGAATGCCAATAATTCTTTATGCAAGTGTTTAAATTATTAGGTTTTAGAAAAATGGAATGCTCATTTAATTTGTCAGGAAGCAAACAGAACAGAGGCTTTACAATATGTATGTATTTGCTCATTCACTTACATTTATTTAATAAATATTTATTATAAGCTACATTGTATAAATATATTGATATTTGTTAAGAAATCAATGTATTACAATTAGCTACCCGTTCCTTTTTGTTAAGATTTTATTTATTTGACAGAGATCATAAGCAAGCAGAGTGGCAGGCAGTGGGGGGGGAAACAGGTTCCCTGCTGAGCAGAGAACCCGATGTGGGGCTGGATCCCAGGACCCTGAGATCATGACCTGAGGCAAAGGCTGAGGTTTAACCCACTGAACCACCCAGGCGCCCCAAACTACATATTCCTATTAATAGAAATACTATAGGAATATGAGCTAAAGTTCTCCCCACACACTGGCTTTTAGCCAATATCATTCCTCTCGAGTTTATAAAGTAAAATAGAAGAAATATAAATGTAGCTTATCAAACATTTATTATACATATATTATGTTCAAAGTATATATATATATAAGGATACATATATTCACATGTACATTTATGAATATATATGCATATATACATATATGCGTGTGTGCTGTGTTAAAGCAGAGTGTACACAAAGGGAAGTTTTTAAGGTGCAAAATTGGAGTGCATGAATGGTCAATTAAAGTGTTTGTGTTTTTCTATTAAGCATGAAAACCATTAATCTTAGTTACATAATAGCAGAAAAACACAACTGAAGTTCTTAGCTAACTGAAGTGTGTATCACTAATAATAACAATGGTAATATAGAGGGTGTGATTTTTAGGCCCTAACACATTGGCATATAAGAAATTTTGTATAATAAGTTACATAAGCTTATCACCAATCTACCTATTATTGGAATCCCTTTACCATGATAATCACTAAAACAAATACTAAAATGACTCCCTAATGGATTGCTTGAGTAACTAGGATGAGCAGTGCTGTTAAAGAGCCAGGCTGAATGCATCACGTTAAAGAAAAAAATTACTCTGTCACTTGTTAATGATGGCAAAAAGATTTTATAAAAGGAATTACTGTATTTCTTTTTTAAGTAGGGGAGAAAGATTGGAATCAACTTCAAAATGTGGGGATTTATAGCCAAGGAACAGGGTAAGAGTCAGTGGGTGGAATATTATTAAGAGAAAACAACAGGAGAACAGGGGATTCTGGCTGAATCAATTTGACTGTATTCTTGCTGAAGGCAGGTCGGGGTGACCAGATATAACCTGGGGTATGCTATGTGAAGAGAAATGTGATCAGTTATCTACTGAAGATAAATCAAGTATCCATAGTTGGAATCTCTCTGCACCAATTTAGCTGCAACTGGGCATTTCAGGCCCCACGAGGAAAGACAAGAAGATTGAGGCCTAGACTAAATAAAAGGGAGCCTAGTACTTAATATCTTGTCAGCAGTTATGGCTAAAAATGAACTTTTATTGCATTAAGTCAAAGGTATTTGGGAGTTTGTTGTTAGAAATAATACAGCCTATCCTATTCTGACTGAAACTTTAAATATTATAACATTTCTTGATTTGCTAACTCTAAGAATGTATGCTTTCTGAAGTCATAGAATTTTGTCTGTGGGATCACAGTATTAACCAATATGACACAATATTCATGTCATATATATTTGTTGAATGAATAGATAAATGAAGATAGAATCAAGAATTGCTTTCATTACAAGAAATGCCAAGCCAAGTTAGACAGGAATTTCAGGGAAGCTGTAGATTTGGGAAAGAGTATATTAAATTTCTTCTATTTTCTCAATGAAATAAATAGGAAAAAAAACTTTACTAAATAGTTTAATAAATGCTTGCTAATTGTATTAATAAATTAAAACAGAAATAAACATTACTCATATTTCGGGATGCCTGGGTGGCTCAGTTGGTTAAGTGGCTGCCTTTGGCTCAGGTCATGATCCCAGCCTCTTGGGATCGAGTCCCACATCGGGCTCCTTACTCAGCAGGGAGCCTGCTTCTCCCTCTGCCTCTGCCTGCCACTCTGTCTGCCTGTGCTCGCTCTCTCTCTCTCTCCCTCTCTCTCTGACAAATAAATAAATTTAAAAAAACAAAGAAGAAAAAAGAAATAAACATTACTCATATTTTAATATTAAAAAATACCTAGGATTTAGGAAAGTGTAGGTAAGGGCTTAAAACTGAAAAAAAAATAAACTACTTAATAATGACAAAAATATACATTTAAAACAATGTAAATATGTAATTTATGCTTAAGAAATAAAATTCACCTTCATTTAAAATATGTGATGAGTGTAAAAAGGCTACCAATGTTTGTTTTTCCTAGAGTTATCTCTCAAAATATGGAATATATATTTGTTTTTTAAATTTTTTTTGCTTTTGTAAATAATGATTTAGTAACATAGATTATTCACCTATTTCTTAAGCCTTATAAACACCATTCATTCTCTCTGAAGGGACAGTGTGGTTTACATTAATAGAGCAACATCTGTTCTTTTAGAAGTAAATGAATTCCCTGAAGGGCAATTAATAAAATAATATTGGCACTAAACACAACTGGTAAAGTGTTAATAAAAATGAGACAAGGTGGGGCACCTGGGTGGCTCAGAGGGTTAAGCCTCTGCCTTAGGCTCAGGTCATGATCCCAGGGTCCTGGGATTGAGCCCCACCTCTGGCTCTCTGCTCAGCAGGGAACCTGCTTTCCCCTCTCTCTCTGCCTGCCTCTCTGCCTACTTTTGATCTCTCTCTTTCTGTCAAATAAATAAAATCTTTTAAAAAAGAGAGAGACAAAAGAAAAGTAACTATGGATTCAATAAACATGAAGATATTTAAGTATATAAATAATTTTTGTTATAAAATCAATTAAACTAGAATTTTTAATTTTTAACTTAGATGTACCATACCATTCAATAATAGCACATTGAGGAGTGCCAGGCTGGCTCAGTTGGTGGAGTGTGGGATTCTTGATCTCAGGTTTGTGGGTTTGAGCACCAAGCTGGATGTAGAGATTTCTTAAAATATCTCAAAAAAGAGCATCTTGATTATTAAAACCAGAAATACTCATTATCAGTTTACAATTACAAAATGCAAGTTGTTGGATTTAATAAACAAAATAGTGATGGAATAAAAACTTGTCTAATTGAAATGATGTTTCATGTATTAGAAGATACATATCAGTTGAGATCCTCTTGGGTTCATTCTAGTTAGTGATAGCACAATTTGTGATTAGCTGAACAAACACATGCTATTTATCTATTTACTTATTTGTTATCTATTAATATAAACATGGGAATGGAAAAAATTGACTAGATAGCATGTGGAAGACTTGGAATATTAGGCTAAAATATTAGAATTAATTTGGTAGTCTACTGCGATCACTACAGAGTTTGTAGAAGAATGTAAAGCAATTAAGTGCTGCAGGAAAATAATTTGTAGCACTATGCTGAAAGAACTGGACAGAATAGAAGAACAGAAAGAACTGAAGCCAGCTATTTCATTTCAGCATCATTAAGTAGCTGTAAGGCAGTGATTCTTAAGTTCAGTAGTCTTAACATTTGTCCCAGTGAATTCCTTGCAAGGAAAGGTGGTGAACTCCTGTTAACTGCCAAAGGTCCCCTGAAGTTCCCAATCCAAGTGGGTCGGGAGTGTAAAATTTTCCATGGCTTGAATCACTGCTTTACAGTGAAAAAAAAATTGTTTGATATATGTACTTACATAATTGCAAATATTTGATTTTTAAGGAAATATGTATAAGAAGGACATGCCACCTTTCAACTCCTATTTTTAATTTATCTTTGGAAGCTTTCTGAAAATTTCACAGTGAAGTAAATTGCCTCTCATGTTTTCCCATGTTAAATTGTTTTTTGCAGCTATTCTCTTATATTCAGTTGTAAGAGTTTTAACTCATAACAGGTTTTAGAGTTTAAGGATTATACTGCATTTAACTATCTTGCAACTGTATCACAGTGTCTGAAAATACTGGTTGGTAAAAATATTTATTTGTTGAATTGAATAATAACAGACATTTGGAGAAACAGAGGACCACATTTAACATTTTGTCACATTCGCTTAATTTATTGATAGGTTCACTGATGGCCAGAAATGGTAAATATTTTTCTTTTCTGGTTGCACATATCTTTAACATATCTGGTAACATATCTGAGTAACGTATCAGAGTAACATATCTGGTTACTCAGGCTACAATATCTAGGACAATGTCCATACTGTATCTGTTATGTTCACAAGTGATAAATTTCTTACTTGACTCCTTTATCCATTTTTATCTTTCCCATTCAAAAAGAATATGATTATCTGTTTCTCTTAACTTTTAGTGAGAGTGCTCTAATCCTGGGCATTACCATCTCCTACCCAGATTACTGCATGGGCATCCTTGCCTCTGGGCTTTCGACACTTCTTACTGTATTCAAGTGGGCGTTTACATGCTTAGAACCATACTCTTATCTTTTCAGAGACTGCAGAATAAAATGCAACCTCCGTTAAAATAACTTATAGTGAGCCAATTTACTTCTCTATCTCTATAATTCATGTCTGCCATTCTCCATCTAATATTCTGTGTTTCATTTTTTTAATAAATTCATGTATCATAATATGATTGTCACTTTTGCAAAAAATAGCACTTCTATCCTGTCACATAATTATCCTTTCTTTTTTGTGATGGGAATAATTAAAGTCTAGTCTCTTAGCAAGTCTGATGGTTATAATACAACACTGTTGTTTATATTCACCATACTGTGCATTAGATCTCTAGGACTTATTTACTAACTGCAAGTTTGTACCTTTAAACAGCTCTTCTATTCCTCAACCCTGGCCCTGGTAACCACCATTTTACTGTTTTTATTATTATTATTTATTACTGATTTATTATTATTATTTTTTTTAGATCAAACAATAATTGTCTTTGTCTGTCTTATCTCACTTAGCATAATGCCTTCAAAGTCCAGCTATGTTTTTGCAAATGGCAGGATTTTCTTTTTTTCTCATTGATAAATAATATTCTATGTATATACTGAATCTTCTTTATCCATTCATCTGTTGACAGTTTGTTTCCATATCTCCATTATTATTAATACTTTAATAACATGGATTGTATATATATCTTTGATATCCTATTTTCATTTCCTTTAGGCATATACTCAGAAGTGGAATTGCTCAAGCATATAGTAGTCCTAACTTAACATTTTGAGGAACCCACATCATACTCTTTTCCATAGTGATTGAATCAGTTCACATTCTCACCACCAGTGTACAAGAGTTTCCTTTTCTCCACATCCTCACAAACTCTTGTTATTTCTTATCTTCTTGATGATAGCCATTCTAACACATGTGGAGTGATATCTCGTTATAGTTTTAATTTGCATTTCCCAGATTATTAGTAATCTTTTCTTTGTCTGTTGGCCATTTGTGTCTTCTTTGGAAAAATGTCTATTAGTTTTTCTGCCCATTTTTAATCAGATTTCTAATTGATTTGTATGAGTTATTTATATGTTTATATAAACATATAATTCACCTAATATTCGGTTTATAATCATTTTTTTCACATTCTGTATTACTTATTCATTTTGTTGATTATTTCTTTGTTGTACAGAAGCTTTTGGTTTGATGTAGTCCCAGTTGTGATTTTTAGTTTATCTTTTTATCATTTTTATAATGGTTTTATCATTTTTTAACCTTTAACCTTTAGGCTATATATAAAATTTCAGCCTGAATCATCACCTTCTCTCTGACCACTGCTTTTTCTAGATAACTGCAAACTACTTTATTACTTCAACTTAGACATTCATTTTTGAAGAAAGCTTTCCCTGATGCACCAAGCCAGTTGCCTTTGCTCATTATTTAATAACATTTGACAAACTGGGGAATTTTATTGCTTAATTGTCAATCTCTTTGCATCATAAACTCAGAGGGCAGTGGCCTATGTCTGTCGTCGTCGTCTTCTTCTTTTTTTTCTTCTTCTTCTTCTTAATCCAGTCACCTGGTACTTATTCAATTCTTATTCATTTTTACATGAGTAACATTTATGGATAACAACAATCACTTGTCTTTTACGACACACTAGGCTGAGTGCTGTGCATTCACTTTCCTGGGAAGTAGTTGTTTAAAAAGAGTGAGTAAATTATCCAAATCCCAGAGTTACTAAGTAGGAAAGGCTAAACATAAAAACAGAATCACATCTCCAATGTTGATACTCCTTACCACTGCAACACTTCTAAAATCATACTAAGCACTAGGAATGGATTTATTTTAGAATGGAATTAAATTTCAATTTTGCTTTTCCCTAAGAGGAACTTTAATTACTTTTAAATGATATTTGTATAAACTTTCCAAGTTCTTCAGTGGATGCTTTCATTCAAAAGATGCAATCAAGTGATAATGATGGTTTTGTGTTCCATATTTTGACATTCCATTATTACTAAATAATGAGCTCTATCTCCCCCTTTATTTGACCATAGCATTGAAATAAGTATTTTGTTGTGTTTATTATATTCCATGACTCAATATGTCCTTGTCTTTCTAGCAACCATCTTTCTGGTTCAAACCACAAATTTTTAAAAGGCAAATCAAGTCATCTTACTTTCTCCTATTCTCTGTGTCCAATCTAAGTAACATCATTAAATCCTATAACTAAACTCTATAAATTTTAACTCACATAGATCTTTCTTTATCTTATTATAGTTCTATTTTTAGATTTTACCACTTTTATCGATATTTTTCCTAATTACTGTTTTATTTTTTACTATTTTTTTATTTATGTTTTTGAGGTTCTGTCCATTGTATCTATCTGATGGAAATACACTGGAACAGAATGCTACTGTGCATCTCTTTATGAATTCATGTTCAGTGACATCATCTTGGTATTTTGAGATCAGCTACAGTGGGAGTATTTATACCAAAGAAACCAGCAAAAGACACAATTATGGCTTGATTTACCGTTCTGTGGACTGCATGAACTTAAGAAAATGATGGAAGAAAATGTTAATAATCTGATAATAACTTAAAAGTGTATCATGTCTAAAATCATTAAATTATAAATAGTATAAAATGAGGAAATAATTCTTCTAACACTTGAAAATTATTATCTAATTCAGCAAAGATGTTGCTTGGATCATTGATTAGTGAGAGAAGTTCAAGCATGCATATTCATGTTTCTATTTTTATCTTTTTCATTATACTAAATGAAAATTTTAAAAAATCAGTGTTATAACTACTCTTCTTTGTGAGGTCTTAATACATTTTACTAAGTTTTTTATTGAATTAATTACTTGAAGAAAAAAATGTGCTTATATATGAAAATAGAAGATGTTACAAACTGTTAGATATAACTGATACTCCTGTTAAATGCCCTATGTTTATGTCTGGATACCAATTTAATAATCTTCATGGAAACAATGATATATTCTACATTGTTTCAGAAGTCAGTATGACAAGATCATTCCGTTTGCTATATTTTTATTCAACAAACTCAGCATTCACTTCAACCTATAATTCTTTTTTTTAACTTAAGGTTTTTTAAAGTTAGTTAGCATACAGTGTATTATTAATTTCAGGTGTAAAATATAGTAATCCAACACTTTCATAAACACTTTTGCTCTTCAAAATTACTCTCATTAATCCCTATTACCTATTTAATCCATGCACCACCCACCACCCCTCTGGCAACCTTCAGTTTGTTCTCTGTAGTTAAGAGTTTTCTCTCTCTTTTTTATCCCTATGTTCATCTGTTTTGCTTCTTATATTCCATATATGATTGAAAACATAGGGCATTTGTCTTTCTCTGACTGACTTATTTCACTTAGCATAATACACTCTAGCTCCATCCACATCATTGCAAATGGCAAGATTTCATTCTTTTTTGATGGCTGAGTATTATTCCTTTGTGTGTGTGTGTGCATGTGTGTGTGTGTGTGTGTGTGTGTGTGTGTGTGTGCGCAAAGAAGATGTGATGGACAGGACTTATAAATGGATATTCAGTGGATACTTAGGCTGTTTCCATAGTTTAACTACTGTAGATAATGGTGCTGTTACCATTAAGGTGCATATATCCCTTTGAATTAGTATTTTTATATTGTTTGGGTAAATACCTAGTAGTGCAATTGTTGGAACATAGTAGCATTGTTCTATTTATTCCTGGATTACAAGGATGGTTCAGTATTTGCAAATCAATCAACATGACATACCACATGAATAAAAGAAAGGATAAGAACCATATGGTTATTTAGATAGATTCAGGAAAAAAAATTGTCAATGTACAATGACCCTCAATAAAGTAGGTTTAGAGGGAATATACCCAATCTAATAAACACCATGAAAACCCCAAAGCTATTATCATCCTGGATGGGGAAAAACCGAGAGCTTTTCCTCTATAGTCGGGAGCAAGACACTGAAGTTCATTCTCACCATTGTTATGTGACATAGTATTAGAAGGCATAGCCACGGCAATCAGAACACAAAAAGAAGTGAAAGGTACTCAAATCAGCAAGGAAAGGGTAAAATTTTCAGTATTTGCAGATGGCATGATACTCTATATAGAAAAACCAAAAGACTACAGCAAAAAACCTATAGCTGGTATACAAATTCAGTAAAGTCCCAGGATACAAAACTGACATACAGAGATCTGTTGCATTTCTATACACCAATAATGAAATAGCAGAAAGAGACATTAAGGAATTCCATTTACAACTGCACCAAAAACAATAACATACCTAGGAATAAACCTAATCAAAGTAGTGAAAGACCTATACATTGAAAAATAGAAAACACTGATGAAAACAACAACAACAACAACAAAACCTGAAGGACAACACAAAGAAATGCAAAGAGATTCCATTCTCATGCACTAGAAGAAAAGCATTGTTAAATGTCTCTACTAAAGCAATCTACATTTAATGCAATCCCTATCAAAATAACACAGCATTTTTCAGAGGTAGAACAAACAATCCTAAATTTTTATGGAACCACAAAAAAAACATTAAATAGCTAAAGCAAACTTGAAAAATGAAAACAAAGCTGGACTTCAAGCTGTATTACAAAGTGTTAGTGATCAAAATGGTATGGGACTGGCACAAAAATAGACATACAGATTAATAGATCAGAACAGAAAACCCAGAACTGAATCCAAACTATATGGTCAATTAAACTTTTGACAAAGCAAGAAAGAATATCCGATGGAAAAAAGAAAGTCTCTTCAACAAATGGTGTTGGGAAAACTGGACAGCAATATGCAAAAGAATGGACTGGACCACTTCTAACACTGTACACAAATCCTAGAGGAGTAACTTCTGACATCAGCCATAGCAACTTAGACATAGATATGTCTCCTGAGGTAAGGGAAACAAAAGCAAAAATAAACTACTTCATCAAAATAAAAAGCTTCTTCACAGTGAAAGAAACAATCAACAAAACTAAAAAGAAACCTTTGGAATGAGAGAAGATACAAATAACATATCTGATAAAGAGTTAGTATCCAAAATATATGAAGAACTTATAAAAATAAACACCCAAGAAATGAATAATACAATTAAAAATGGGCAGGAGATAATGAATAGGCAGTTTTTTTTTTTTCCAAAGAAAATCTACAGGTGGCCAACAGATACATGAAAAGATGTATCGTCACTGATCATCAGAGAAATACAAATCCAAACTACAATGACATATCACCTCCTTCTGTCAGAATGGCTGAAATCAACAACACAAGAAACAAGGATTATGTTGGCAAGGATGCGGAGGAAAAGGAACCCACTTGTACTGTTGGTGGGAATGCAAACTGGAATAGCCACTATGGAAAACAGTAGTTTCCCCAAAAAGTCAGAAACAGAACTTCTATATAACCCAGCAATTGCACTTATGATGAGCAATGGGTGTTCTTTGCAAGTGATGAATCACTAAGTTCTACACCTGAAACTGCTATTATACTGTTGTTAACTAATTGGAATTTAAATAAAAACTTAAAGAGCAAAGGGAAGTCGTGGTAGAAGCAGCAGTGTAGAGGGTAGTAGTAGGTGTTTTCTTATTTCTAAATGACAAAGCCAGTGATGTTATTTTGGAGTAAAAATCCAGTGAGTCTTCTCCCAATCCTGATTTCTTCTCATCCAAACCTCATCCCTGCCAAATAATTTAGTATTTATTTTAATATATTAAATTATTTCCCTTTGAATGTCTAGATTTTTCTTCTCTCTTTCCTGCTTTGGGCCCCTGACTGCTATGCTAAGAATCTAACATTTTTAATTCCAAATAATATAGTTTTAGGGAATTTACCTTGGCGAACTAACAAATTCTTTAATTCTTAATATGGTCACATATAAAATTAAATAACTGGTCCTTATAAATGTGTATTACATTTTACTATCTCCTCTGTCAGCTATAAGCTTACATCAGATGTCAGTAATAAACCATGAAGAAAGAGGTTTCCAGGAAAAACTAGTGATAAAGAACACTTGTATATGGTAGAAAGAGAATTCCTATAGGGAAAGAGAAACAATTGTTTTTAAAAGAAAAGGATAAACTGAGGTGGAGTAAGACTTAAAATAGTAAGAGAGCTGTAGAGAATCTAGACTGGAAGAGATCAGAATTTTTAATAAATGAAATTAAGAAGGGAGATAAAAATATTTCAGATATTGGGATCTGAAAGTGTTCAATCTCCACATGTCTGTACTATTGTTATAAGGTTTTGAAATCAATAGTGTTGGTATAAAGTCATTAAACTCTTAGAAAATCCGGAAAATGCATTAATGAACCTCAACCTGACTAATGCAGCTTATTGTAAATTCAGTGTACAAGACTTCTGTTATAGCTGTTGTCAGTATCCATTGCTCCTCATATTAACTGCATCCCAGTATATATTATGGAAAACAGTCCCTTCCACGTAAACAGAAGAGGGCTGAACTCACATACTGGATTTAGGAGAAGTCATATGATCTGACCTTTTAAGGGAAATTACTGAATCTTGGACATACACAAGCAGCTGGGGATTGTCCCATGACACGGAGTAATGAAAAAATGAAATCTGGGTGGGTATTTTTTTGTTTGTTGTTTGTTTTTTGTTTTTGTTTTGTTTGCTTTTTATTGCTTCTGTTATCTTTATATGTAACAAATTTGGGATTGCAGGTTTTAACATGTGGGGAAATCGAAACCGAAATAAATGATTCGGGATGAAGTATATTAAGTTCTTGGCTCTGTCATGTTATAAGGCCATTTAAAGTACTATATCTTCCTTGATGTACAGATTTTTTTTTTCTTAAATCCATTTGAGCAGACTATTTATTGCTTATAACCCCAAAATCCTGACTAATCCATTCAGTTTAAGTGATTATGGGCAACAGTGAAACAACAGACTCTGATTATAATTGGACATGGGAATGGCTGTTGCAAACAAACTGAAAAAAGGGAAGTGAATGGGGAAAATATTTTTGAACAACAAATTCATGTCAGTCACAGAAATCAGAAAACAGTTTTCACAACCTTCCTGTGACAAAGATAGCAAGTCATATTTTTTCTCAATGTAATTATTAGGGCTCAGAAAGTGTATTGGAAATGTAATTCAAACTTGGGTCTTTCAGATTTCAAATGCCTCATGGTATCAACATTGACATTTATTGTTAACTAAATCTCTCTAGTAATTCCATACAAAACCTGAACAGATTTGACTGCTTTAAAGTTGGCTGGCATAAAGTTCTTTTTTGCCTGATGACTTCCACTGAGAATAAAAATCACCCCTCAGTATCAGCTCGGTATTAATTTATATTGATAATAACAGATAATAGAGACCATGGAACTTTATTAGCAGTCTACAGGATACTCTAAATAATGACCATGGTAATTATTATTTGCATCATGATTAAACCCTACAGTATATGTTCCCAACTATTATTTCATTTAAATTAAACTAACTTAACTTAATTTAACTAACTTAACTTAAATTAAACTAATTTAAATTAAACTAATTTCTATGATGATCCCATTTCCTTTCTCACTTTTCTTGTTATAATAGGTGGGAAGAGATTCAACTACTGAAAGAAAATAATTTAAGCTTGTAGAGATACACTCTATATAAGTGAACAGGAGGTAATTATAACGGTATTTCAAGGAAGGTTCTTGATTTCAAATATTATTTGTTATATATGTAAAATGTACTATTAAATGTGTTTTAGAAAAATAATTTTTACAGTTGTATATACAATACAGTTGATATACAGTTGATATACAACATTATATTAGTCTCAGGTGTATAACACAGTGATCTGACAATTATATACATTACAAAATGCTCACTTTAAGTATTGTCACCATACAAACTTATTACAATATTATTGACTATATTCTCCATGTTGGATTTGAAAAATGAAATATTATTAATCAAAATAAGAGCAGTGTCTATAAAATAAAACACTAAGCTTAAAGAAATGCATTTAGATAATGCTTTTAAGAAGTTCTGAAGAAAAAGAAAAAAAAAGTGTTCCTGTAAATGGAAACTGAAGAGGAGAACAGAGTAAATACCATTCCTGAATCATCTAATTCAAGTTATAGATTAAGTGCCTGTGTAGAATTATTTGAACTATTTAAAAATATGGGACAAACAGAAATGCCAAATTCAGGTAAAATTCTGTTGACAGGAGCTGCTTTGGAGAAAAATCAAGAATGAACAGTAAAAAGTATATTTTAACCTAATATTCTCTTTTGTCAGAGACAAATAAAAAGTCTTTTCTGCTTCAATTAAGATAACTGTAGTGGTGAACCATGAGAGACTATGGACTCTGAAAAACAACCTGAGGGGTTTTTGAAGGGGCAGCGGGTGGGGGGAGGAGGTTAGGGGAGCCAGGTGGTGGGTATTAAGGAGCACTGGGTGTGGTACAAAAACTATGAATACTGTTATGCTGAAAAGAAATTAAAAAAAAAAGATAACTGTAGTGGGTAATACAAAATAACATACTATATAGCTAAATAATAGTTCTTATTTAGAGCCAAAATGCTTTACAGTTCTCCCCAGAGTGTACGTTAATTCAAAGGACCTGGAATAACCAAAGAAATCTGGAAAAAAGTACAGAGTTCAAAGGTTTACACTATCTGACCTTAATTCTTATCAAATCAGACATCAATACCTTGTAGTATTTGGAAAAAATGAAAAAAAATGATCAACATAACATAACAGAAAATCGAGGAATAAACCACACTGATATGATTAATTGATCAACAGATTTTCAAGAACCCCACCCAAATAATTCAAAGTAGAAAGGAGAGACTATTCAAGTGTCATGGAGGTCAGGTATTAATGTAAGGACCTATTTAGCCAGAGTGCTTCCATCCGGTTAAACAATAACCTTGTTGTTTAACCCTTAAATTGTCCCTGCTCTCCTTCCCCCAGGGGACTTACTTAAAAACAAGTCTTGGAAACCAGCCCCAGGTAACAAAGCCCGAATACAAGGGTGGGTCAGGCCAGGTAGAGACATCCGATCAGTGAGGGGTTGCATACTGTCTCCCTAATTACCAAGGAGTATGGGCCCCACCCTCTGGGCACCTTTTGGGCACCAATTCTGACCAAGGTGATAGGCTAATTCAAATATCTACTAGGGTAAATTGTAATTCAATTGGCCCTGAATGTTCAGTTTGATTCTTGATGCTTGGTGTGAAATAAAGCTTTGCTTGACCTTCGCTTTGTTATCAGTCTCGTTCCTTTAATCACGGACCCATTATTGGAGGACCTAACGTTAACAAAGACAACAAACCAAAAACCAAAAACAGAAACAAAACACATGGAAAAAAATGAAACTCGAATTTGATCTCATACTCTCACAAAAATGTTTTCAAGGTATCAGCTACAGAAATTTGTAAGTTAAATCTATGTTTCTAGAATAAAATCTAGAAAAATATTTTTTCAGCCTAAGGGTAGGAAATTCTTTCTTAGATAGGATGTATAAAGCAGGTAACAAAAATCAAATGATATATTAGAATTCATTAAACTGTTAAGAAAAGACAACTTACGCACTGAATATTTTTGCCAAATATGTATCTGACAAAGACCTGTTTAAAAAACATTGAAAGGACTACTACACTCAATTCAAAGGCAGAGTTTCCTCTGAGTAAGCCAACAACATAAAACAACAACAACAACACAAACACTTTCCAAAGAAAAGGTACAAATGGTCAGTAAGGAACATTAAAAAAGTGCTCAAAGTCAGTCATACAATGCCAAGGAATCCGCCTTGCGGTGGAAATGAGAAAGAGACACAAAGGATGGGATCAAGGGTCCCTAAGAAGACAGTTTACAGCAGTTTTATAGGATTCAAGCACAATACAATCACGTGGGAGTCACCTAGTTCTTTGCATTTACAATTCAATAGAACAATCAACATAACGAACTACTGGTAAATAATTGTCTGATTCAGCCCGTTACACTACATTGTGTCAGATCAACTAGCTTAAGAGAAAATCTGCTTTTCTAGGCCTACTCTCCGCTCTGTGGTTTACAGGCTTCTGCAAACTGCGGTTATGGCAGCACTTTGGGGCTTAACCGTGGTGGGTAGGGCTGGTCTCTGACCTGGCTCTAGGACTGCATGGACCCTGCCAGCTTGCTGTCTGGTCACCACAATGCAAAATGCAAATTAATTTTTTTAAAAGATTTTATTTATTTATTTGACAGAGAGAAAGAGGGAGAGAGAGATACAAGCAAAGGGAGCAGCCAGCAGAGGGAGAAGGAGAAACAGGTTCTCTGCGTAGCAGAGAGCCGATGCAGGGCTCAAACCCAGGACCCTGGAATCATGACCTGAGCCACTGATACTTAACTGACTGAGCCACCCAGGCACCCCGCAAATTAAAATATTGATGAGATACCAATATATATATACAGCTGCTAGATTGGCTAAAATTTTAAAAACCTGTCAATAAAATGCTGCTGAGGACATGAATCAAGTCTGTATTGCTGGTAAGAAAATACATGGTGGTTTGAATTGTGATGAGAAATTGAGGACAATTAGTCACATACACCCTGACACCTAAAGATCTGTTTTCCTATGGAAAGACTTTACTTCAAAGTACCATAAATATCCAGAAAACTTATGGATAATTAATTATTTGATATTAATTTAATGTGTTCTTTAAGGGTAAAGTTTTCTGTTTGTTTTGTTAATATTTTTTAGTGATTGAAGTAACATGGCTGGCAAATCTTCATTAAAATGTTCAGAACTGAAGATTACTTCATTTTTAATAAAATCATATGTGCATAAATGACATACATTTTTTGCAATTTTAACTGTATTGTAATTACATGACTATGTCGTACTGAATTCACAGGTTTTTATCTTTTTTTGAAAATACACACATCTGTGTGACATTTTTCTTTTTTCATAATTTTTTCCTTTTGATCCTATACATTTTTGTTTGTTTTCATAATATTAGTTTTATTTAGCAACCATACTTTAGTGTGAGAATCCATGCATTCAACTGTATTGTCTAAATGCATATTTAAATGCATATTTTAACACCTTCTCCTTTTACTTATTTTTATGCTTTGATTTCATTGTTATATACTGATTTCTATATGTCACTTACTTTAAATACGCTTAAAGAAATTATTGTATATCGCTAAGCATTCATTAGTCTTTTCATGAAATATTTCCAATTTCACATGTCTAAATAGAATGCAATTATCTGATTTTTGCAGAGTGCCACTATAATTTCTAGAGAAAATATTAGTATTTTTAAATGAGTTTAGTTGCAACACTGAAAGTTACATGGAAAAAGAATGTTATTACTGTTTATTTTTATTCTTATACGAGTACTTTTCAAAACTTTTTATTTTATAATAAAAGTATAATTTTTATTTTTACCATACTACCTTAAAAACTATCTTAATAGTATTATCTTAAAAATAAAAATAACTCTATCACAAAAAATTGTTCAAAAAATTCTAGACATTTTATGATTCTAGCGTTCCAAAAATCATGTTCCATTAAGGCTAGTGCCTTACTTTTTCATTCAGTACTTTAAGATTGTCTGGATCAAAATTAAAAAAGAATCAGTTTACATTTCTTGAATGAATTCTCATTTTTTCCTTTCTATTTCTGTATGTATTCTCTGGAAAGAAAAGTATTTAAATTTTGATAACTCATATTAAGCTTACTTATTTTCTTTATTTCAAAAGACCTCGGAATAATGTGTTCTAGTTGTTTGACTTGGTAACTACAAAATGTAATATAATTTCAGGGCCTCATGGAATACTAAGTATAAATAAATGCTTCTCATTGAGTTCATCCTCCACTTAAAACAACAAATTATGCATGAAAAATATAATAATATGGGGCACCTTTGTGGCTCAGTTGTTAAGTGTTTGCCTTCAGCTCAGGTCATGATCCCAAGGTCCTGGATTGAACCCTGAATCAGGCGCACAACTCAGTGGGAAGCCTGCTTCTTCCTCTCCCACTCCCCCTTCTTGTATTCCCTCTCTCACTGTCTCTCTCTGTCAAATAAATAAATAACTCTTAAAAAATAGGAAAATATAAAAATATATAAATTGAGTTCATAAGAGAGATTATCATTAGCTAATGAGTAGAAATTTTTTGTTGTTGTGAATGAATGTTATTATTAATATATTTTAAATTTAATATATATGCAGTATTATTTTGCAACTTCAATTTTATTAAGTTTCAAATGTTCATCCCCTGTTTTTTAATTGAAATATGTTTGACATATAACATTGTATAAATTTAAGGTATACAACATATTGGTTTGATACACTTTTATATTCTTTTATATTATAATATGATTGCCATTATAGCATCTCTATCATGTTATATAATTTTAATTCTTTTGTGGTGGAAATAATTAAGATCTAGAAAGTTTGATAATTATTACAGTACTGTTATCCAAATTAACTAGACCCTTCTCAGGACTTAGTTTTTCTACTAGTAGCAGGTTTGTACCTGTATATAACATAGAATTTAATTCTTTTGTGGTGGAAATAATTAAGATCTAGCAAGTTTGATAATTATTACAGTACTGTTATCCAAATTCACTATACCCTTCTCAGGACTTAATTTGTCTACTAGTTGCAGGTTTGTACCTTTATACAACATCTAGCAGGGCAACCAAAAGTAATGCTTATGCTGTGAAAAACAGTTTCTTCAAAAATTTAAACATAGATCTACCCTACAACCCAGCATTTGTATTAATAGGTATTTACTCAAAGTATACAAAAACACTGATGTGAAGGATAACATGCACACCAATGTTTATAGCAACATTATCAACAATAGCCAAACTATGGGAAAAGCCCAACTACCCATCAACTGATGAATGGGTAAAGAAGAAGTGATACACACAAACACACACACACATCCATATACATACTCCATATAGATAGATGTTAGATGATAGATGGAATACTACTCAGCCATCAAAAATAATGAAATCTTGCCATTTCCAATGAAGCTAGAAAGTATGATGCTAGGTTAAATAAGTCAGCAAAGACAAATACCATATCATTTCACTCATATTGGAATTTTAGAAACAAATGAACATAGGGGAAAGAAAAAAAAGAGACAGAGAGAGAGAGTAGAAAACAAAGCATAAGAGACTCTTAACTGAGAGAGAGAGAGCATGGAAAGCAAAGCATAAGAGACCCTTAACTATAGAGAACACACTGAGGATTGATGGAGGAATGATGGGCAGGGGATGGGATGAATAGGTGATGGTTACTAAGGAGGGCACTTGTGTTGAGTATTTATTGGGTGTAATTTGGAAGTGATGAATCACTAAATTATACTCCTGAAAACAATATTACACTTTCTGTCAACTAAATAGAATTTAGGGGCACCTGGGTGGCTTGGTGAGTTAAGGATCTGTCTTCATTCAGCTCAGGTCATGATTTCAGGGTCCTGGGACAGAGCTCTGTATTTGGATCCCTGCTTAGTGGGGAGTATATTTCTCCCTCTCCCTCTGCCCTCTCCTCCTGCTTGTTCTCTCTCTCTCAAATACAGATAAATAAATAAATAAATAAATAAATAAATAAATAAATAAATAAATCTTTTGAAAAGGAAAAGAAACTAACTAGAATTAAAATAAAATTTTGAAAAAAGTAATACTTAGAATGCTATCTTTGCTGAGCTGTTCTTATTTTTTACATTAGTGCCCAATCTCTCTTGCACATTTATTCTTCTTTGATTAATAATTATTATTATACAGTTATTCCTCCCTGCTTACATGCTCAAGGCATCAATTAAAAAAATCTTTGTTGCAATTGTTTCCTTATGTTCCCTATCATATTGCTTTTCTATCTTGATATGCTGCTTAACTATTTTTAAATAATTTATAGTTGTTATTTTTTCTGTCAGTGTATCTGTCTTCTAACTTATTGTTTAAAAGAGATGAATTGTGCATCCTTCCATGACCAATGACTAAACTATTTTGTATTGCTTCTTTAATTCTATGATATATCTTTCAATTCCACAATAACTGATTCTTAGATTTTTTTTTTTTGCCATTTATTTACTTTTTCCTAAGAAAATGTAGAAAGTTCTAAAAGATGATTCATAGACTTTTTGGTCAAAAAGCAGTGGCCCAACTGTGCCTTGGATCATGGTTTAAGGTAACCCAGATCTGAGAGCTCATTCCTCAGCTCTGTCTCTGTAGCCAGTTTCCCTGCTCCAATACTTGGCATCTCTGTCACACTCAGACACCCCCCTGGTCTTTCTGTGACTCTGTGGGTCCTGAGACCACACTGTCCCCATGAGGGCTCCACACCTGCTTAGTCTCTGGAGCGATGTCCCTCAATGGAGCAGACTTCTAAGAGTTCTGGTTTTGTGCTCTGCTGCTTCACTGCTTGCCAGGAGCTGGCCCTTGCCCCATGGTCTATCTTCCTGTCACTTCACATTAACTTCTCTGCACATCTACCTTCACATAGTGGTCAATTTTCTCTTCCTAGAATAGCTGTTCTTCTTCTCTTCTATCTCCTGTTGAGTTTGTAGGTGCTCAGAATGGTTTGATAACTGTCTACCTGAACACCTGGGACCTAATGAAATTTCAGTCTGCTACTCCTCTGCCATCTTGCTTCTTCCTTAAAGATTTTATGTATTTTGTGGTGCCTGGGTGGCTCAGTTGGTTAAGCGATTGCCTTTGGTTCAGGTAAATGATCCTGGAGTAATGTAACTGATTTCTGTGTATTGACTTTGTATATTGCCATGTTGCTGAATTGCTCTATGGGTTCTAGTAATTTTGGGGTGGAGTCTTTTGGGTTTTCCACATTAAGTATCATTTCATCTGTAAAGAGATTGCCAATTTCAATGCCTGTTATTTATTTTCATCGTCTGATTGCTGATGATAGGACTCTAGTATTATGTTGAACAATAATGGTGAGAGTAAGCATCCCTGTTGTGTTCCTGACCTTAAGAGAAAAGCTTTCCTTTTTTTTTCCCATTGAGAATGATATTTGTTGTAGGCTTTTCATAGATAGCTTTGATGATATTGAGTTATGTTCCCTCTATCCTTATATTTTGAAGAAGGTTTTTTTTTTTTTTTTTTTTGGTCTCTGTGTGTGTTTGTTTTGTTTGTTTGTTTGTTTTTAGATTTTATTTGTTTGAAAGAGACAGAGAGAGAATGAGCAGAAAGAGGGGCAGAAGGAGAGGGAGAAGCAGACCCCACACTGAGTAGGAAGCCTGATGGGGGCTTGATCCCAGGACACTGAGATCATGACCTGAGCCAAGAGCAGATGCTTAACCATCTAAGCTATCCAGATGCCCCCTTCTTTGAAGAATTTTAGTCTATAAAAGATGCTTTATTTTGTCAAATGATTTTTTTTCTGCATCAGTTAAGAGGATCATATGATTCTTGTCTTTTCTTTTATTAATGTGCTCTATCTCGATTGATTTCTGAATGTTGAACCATGCTTGCATCCCAGGAATAAATCTCACCTGGTTGTGATGAATAATCCTTTTAATGTATTATTGGATCCTATTGGCTAGGATCTTGTTGAGTATTTTGGCTTCCAGGTTCATCAGAGATATTGGTATGTAATTCTCCTTTTCCGTGTGGTTTTTGGTTTTGGGATCAGGGTAATGTTGGCTTCAGAGAATGAGTTTGGAAGTTTTCCTTCCGTATCTATTTTGAAACAGCTTCAGTAGAGTAGATATTATTTCTTCTTTAAGTGTTTGGTAGAATTCTCCTGAGAAGCCATCCAGCCCTGAACTCTTGTTTTTTGGGAGGTTTTTGATACTGCTTTGATTTCCTTGCTGGTTATTGGTCTGTTCAGATTGTGTATTTCTTCCTGTTTCAGTCTTGGTAGTTTATAAGTTTCCAGGAGTGCATCTGGAAGCTTTCCATCTCTTTTTATTGCATCAGTCATTCAGAGTCATATATTTGCTGTCTTCACTTGTCTCTTCCCAGTTTCTCTAAAACCACTCCCATAAAGGGTGCCTGGGTGGCTCAGTGGGTAAAGCCTCTCCCTTTGGTTCAGCTCATGATCTCAGGGTCCTGGGATGGAGCCTTGCATCTGGCTCTCTGCTCAGCAGGGAGCCTGCTTCCCCCCACACACACACCCTCTCTGCTTGCTTCTCTACCTACTTGTGATCTCCGTCTGTCAAATAAATAAATAAAATCTTTTAAAAAAATACTCCAATAAAGTATTTGTTTCCTTCAATCTGCTGATACTGTGTGAATCCAGGCCATCTTTGAACTCAACATAAGAAAATTTCATTTTCTTTTCTTTTCTTTTTTTTTTTTCTTTCTCTCTCTCCCTCCCCTTCCTTCCTTCTTCCTTCCTTCCTTCCTTCCTTCCCTTCCCACTCCTTCCCTCCTTTCTTTTCCTCCTTCTTCCTTACTTCCTTCCTCTCTCTCCCCCTCTTTCTTTCTTTCTTCTTTCTTTCTTTCTTTCTTTTTTCTTTCTTTCTTTCTTTCTTTCTTTCTTTCTTTCTTTCTTTCTTTCTTTCATTCATTATGAGACATTTATGCCTTACCCTCTAAGCAAATTTCAAATATACAATATTATTAACTATCATCACATTGCTATACATTAGATCTCCAAAATTTACTCATCTTGCATAACTGAAACTTAGTACCCCGGATAAGATCTTTCAATTCCCACCTTCCCCCAAACCCCAACTAGACTCTTATTTCACATGATATACAAAATCAATCCAAAATGTATTAAAGACTTAAGCCCAAGACCTGATACCATAAATTTTGTGGAAGAACACTTTGACATTAGTTTGGGCAATATTTTTTTGGACATAACACCAAAAACACAGTCAGCAAAAGTAAAAATGGATAAGAAGGATTACATCAAACTAAAAAGCATCTACCCCCTATTTTCCTGAATCATATTATCTAGCTATCTCATCTTCAATATATCGGTTTATTAAGCAGTTCAAACTAAGTGTGTCTAAAAATTAACTCTTTGTTTCCACAAACCCCTAAATTCTGTAGATCTCATATTCTCCCTCATCTTAGTAAAATTTTCTCTTCTTCTTATAGTTCAGGACGAAAATACACAGAGTTCCATTTTACTTTATTTATCTCATCACTCGTTTCCACATCCAACACTCTGTTGGCTTCATCTTCAAAATTTGTCAAAAATTCAATAGTTTCTTACATTTTTCCAATACTAAATGCATTGTCAATTTTAGACTATTTGGCCCCACTTCCTCTATACCATTTTCTAAACTCACACACTATTACAATTAGTGCTTTTGGAGGATGAATGCTTATCTTTTGTGCCACCTTCTGGGTTTTCAAAGCATTATAAATTTATATATGCTGCCTTAATCATACTTTATAATATCAGACTATCTCATATTAAGCTGTTAAGCAAAATAAAACAGAAAAATAATAATTTGATTTTTTTTTGCCCTAAAAGGGAATTTATTATTTGGTGTGTCAATCATCGAGCAAGTTGAAAAATAATAACATATATGAAAAGCTTCATCTTGATGCTTGCTATTCTTTTTGTTTTCAAATTAACTTTTATTTGACAATATTACTTCCGCATTTTGTTTCTCTATCATGTTTATGTTCTGTAATAATAAACACTTTTTGATTTTCCCTGCATAACCGACCACCTGGCCCTCCATGTACACTGGCAGGATGAGGAATGCTGTTTATGATACTCATGCTGTGTAAATAACCTTGGGATCTTGGTTGTTTGAAGTATATTATCTGGCCTCCAGGTCAGAAACTGCCCTTCTATTCTGAATGCCAAGAGCTTCAAATCTTATCTCAAAGCCCCTCTTGCTTCAGGCTGGGCTCCCCCACCCCAGTGGAATCTGGGAGGGGAGGCAGTCACACATACACCAGGCTCCTTAATAATGTAGAAACATGGTAATATGGAAATGCAACTTACTCCAAACTACACATAGGTAAACTAACATTCAGTTTTGAGACTTATTATTGGCCCTATATACATGGCTCTTATGGGGATGGTCTGTTGGAAGTCTCACCTGAGGAGAAGACACTGCACAGGCCTCTCAGTTAGGACTCCAGCCTGGCTATTTCCATGGGGCTTCCCCAGCTGATGAGGTTGGAGGCTGTAAGTACCTTCTATGATGTAACTTTGCCTTGTTCTCATTTATTGTTTACTACTACCTTCATCTATGTATAGAGTATTTTCCTTTCCTGTCTCTATTAGGTTTCTATAATAATAAAATTTCCTTTCCTTTTCATAAATGAAACACAGCTGTTGTGAATCTCTTATGCAGAACAGTATATTTTCTATCTTTCTACATTCCTGAATTTCCACTTAACCATAATGATTACATCAGTATTTATTTAAATCTTAATGTCTATTTTGCCACTTAAATGTATATTTTTAACAGTGAATCAGGCCTAAATTTGAAATGTAATCAAAAGATGTGCTTTATTTTTAATATTTAACCTCTGTGACTTCTTAATTAGCCACATAATCTGGATAACTTTCAGATCCCTTAAAATTACTTTTTTTTTTTTTAAAGATTTTATTTATTTGAGAGACAGAGAGCAGGGGAGAGGGGAGAGGGAGAGGGAGAAGCAGACTTACACTGAGCAGACAGCCCAGTGATGGGCTTGACCCCAAGGACCCTGAGATCATGACCTTAGCTGAAGACAGTTGATTAATCAACTGAGCAACCCAAGCAACACTACTTTCTTCCTTTTTTTTTTTCTTTTTTAACTTTATTTTTTCAGTGTTCCAAAATTCATTGTTTATGTACCACACCCAGTGCTCCATTCAAAACATGCCCTCCTTAATACCCACCACCATGCTTACCCAACACCCATCCCCCTCCCCTCCAAAACTCTCAGTTTGTTTTTCAGAGTTCACAGGTTTTCATGGTTTGTCTCCCTCTCTGATCTCTCCCAACTCCCTTCTTCTCTCCTCCCAATATCCTTCATGTCATTCTTTATGCTCCACAAGTAAGTGAAACCATATGATAATTGACTTTCTCTTCTTGACTTGTTTCACTCAGAATAATCTCCTCCAGTCCTGTCCATGTTGATACAAAAGTGGGGTATTCATCCTTTCTGATGGAGGCATAATACTCCATTGTATATATGGACCATTCTTTATCCTTTCATCTGTTGAAGGGCATCTTGGCTTTGTCCACAGTTTGGTGACTGTGGCCATTACTCATAGAGACATTGGGGTACAGATGGCCCTTCTTTTCACTTCATCTGTATCTTTGGGGTAAATACCCAGTAGTGCAATTGCAGGGTCATAGGGTAGCTCTATTTTTAATTTCTTAAGGAATCTCCATGCTGTTTTCCAATGTGGCTGCACCAACTGGTATTCCCACAAACAGTGTAAGAGGGTTCCCCTTTTACCACATCCTCTCCAACACTTGTTTTTTACTGTCTTGTTAATTTTGGCCATTCTAACTGGTGTAAGGTGGTATCTCAATGTGGTTTTGATTCGAATTTCCCTGATGGGTAATGATGATGAATATTTTTTTCATGACATGTCTCCAAAAGCAAAGGAAACAAAAGCAAAAATGAACTTTGGGACTTCATCAAGATCAAAAGCTTCTGCACAGTAAAGGAAACAGTCAACAAAACAAAGAGGCAACCCAGGGAATGGGAGAAGATACTCACAAACGACACTATAGGCAAACAGCTGATATCCAAGATCTATAAAGAACTCCTCAAACTCAACACTCAAAAAAACAGATAACCACATCAAAAAATGGGCAGAAGACATGAACAGACACTTCTCCAAAGAAGACATACAAATGAATAATGAACACATGAAAAAATGTTCATCCCTACTTTCTTACTTAAATTTTGGGTTTAAGATTTGATGTACTTGATAGATTTATTTTTTTAAACAAGTTTAGCCTATTACTCTTCAGTCACTTAAAGTTAATAAAATTTAAGAGAATCTACTTTTTAATATTTTGAACATATAAATAGAGTTATATCTGAGATAGGATCTGCATGAAAAAAAAAAAGGTTGAATGTTTATTGCACAACCTAAACAAGTCTCACCAAATCCAAGTTTTGGAGCAAATGGAAATATCAGAAGTGGAAACTATATGAAATAATTCTGTGACACATGGGTGTGTGAATTACAGAAAATGCTATTTTGTGGTCCAGGCTTAATACATCACTTTTGTACAAACAAATTTCTGAATTTCTATGGAGAATACATTTATATTCTGATATATTTAATACATATTTTAACCTAATATTATCATATTTATGATTTGTAAATTTTTTAGATAAAAATGAAATAACAGAGGCAGGGCTTCAGACTTTACATGGAGAGCATCAGCATTATTGAAGAAGCATCCTAATATACCTCTGAGTGTTGTATTAGTTTCTTGGAACTGCCCTAACAGAATACCACAAACTGAGTGGCTAACCAAAAATGTATTGACTGACAGTTATGGAGGCTAGACTTCCAAAATCAAGGTGTCTGCAGGGTTGGTTCCATCTGTGTGTGGTGAGGGAGAATATGTTTTATATTTTTCTTTTATCATCATGATTTCTGGCAACTTTGGGTTTCCTTGGCTTATTGTTGCATCACACATCTCTGCTTTCATGTTCAAATGATGTCCTTCTTGTGTGTGCATGTCTGCATCTAAATTCTCCATTATTAGAAAGATGCCAGTAACATTGTTTAGGGGCCCATCCTCTTCCATCCTCTTAACTAATTACATCTGCAACAATGCTATTTTCAAATAAGGTCACATTCTCAGGTACTGGGTATTGGAACCTCGATGTATGAATTTTCAAATAAGATCACATTCTCAGGAACTGGGGATTAGGATCTCAATGTGTGAATTTTAGAAGTGTACAGTTTGTGATGGTTAATTTTTTGTACTTCCTGACTGGGTAACAGAGTGCCCAGATATTTGATTTTACAGTATTCTGTGTCTGAGATTTTTTCTAGATGAGACTAATATTTAGAAATCAGGGTGTGGGCCTCAATCCAATCCATTGAAACCCAGAATGTATAAAATGTTGAGTAGGGAAAAAAAAATTGTCTCTCCTTGGCTGTCTTTGGGTGGATCATCAGTCTTTTGCTACCTTCAGACTCAAACTAGAACTGGAACTTATACCATCAGAAATTTTGTTTATCAGGCCTTTGAATTGGACTAGAATATCACTGTTGGCTCACCTGGGTACTTAGCTTTTTAACTATAGATATTGGGACCTATTAGACTCCATAACCATATAAGCTAATTTTTTAATAAGTAAATATGTGTATGGGCATGCACACACATACACACACAAGCACACACAAATAATATCCTATTGTCTCTTTTTCTGGAGAACCCAGACCAAACACAGTACACCTTATAACAAAGTGTCATGTACAGAACATTTTTCTTCATAGTTACATTTTCCTGTTAAAATTAGTATAATCTGAAAGACCTTGTGCCAACAAAATAAATAAATATGGTTAAGAACTCATTTAGGGGGGCGCCTGAGAGGCTCAGTGGGTTAAAGCCTCTGCCTTTGGCTCAGGTCATGATCCCAGAGTCGTGGGATCGAGCCCCACATCAGGCTCTCTGCTCGGCAGGGAGCCTGCGTCCCTTCCTCTCTCTCTGGCTGCCTCTCTGCCTACCTGTGAGCTCTGTCAAATAAATAAATAAAATCTTAAAAAAAAAAAAAAAAGAACTCATTTAGGTATTTTGAATAAAGGAAAATTATAAAATTATGCTATGAGTTTTTGTTAGAACACAGTTAATTCCTCATGAAGAAACAGATGAACCTCATAATTTGAGAAGATTTATGCTACTAATTATGGAAGTAGGTGTTGAACATAAAAGAAATTATGCAACAAAAATGCTGAGTGAATAAGTTTGAAATAAATAACAGTTTCAAGTTAAATAATAGTTTTGTAAAATATTCTTAATTAGAAATTCCAAAATTATTGTGTTTATAAGAAGACACCAGAATAATGATAAGCAATTTTGGAAAAAGCTGTGGAAGAAATAAAATCAACTATATCATTTTTTAAGTATCTATGACAAAATCTGTAAGGATATTTATACACAGTTAAGTCTGTAAATAACTAAAGTATATAAGGGTTTACATTTAATAGTTTTTTTCTTTTTATATTGAGGCAATAATTTATTGGGTTATTTCCATATCACATCAAAATGGTGGGTTTTTTAAATACTTGCACAATGCATCATTGCCCACATTACTTTTAAGCTAATTTTTATTTGCACACATAGACTTCATGTGATTATTTACCACAATAGTCTTTCAGAATTCATTTTTCACTTAATGCTGCTACAGTATGTAGAAACATTTTAGTTGACTCAATAAATACTAAGATTGTTTTTATTGTTTTCTCAGGAGATATTTTGTGAATGCTGACAGAAACTTTGATTGTCTGATACTTCCAGAGGTGATTAAATAACACTTTTTCTAATAAAGTTCCAAATTCATCATAGATTATTTTATCCAGGTTAATTGTGGAACATTTTTATATTTACACAGTTTCTTAAATTTCAAATTTTAATTTTATTTATTTATTTATTTATTTATTTAAGATTTTATTTATTTATTTGACAGACAGAGATCACAAGTAGGCAGAGAGAGAGAGAGAGGAGGAAGCAGGCTCCCTGATGAGCAGAGAGCTGGATGTGGGCTTGATCCCAGGACTCTGGGATCTTGACCTGAGACGAAGGCAGAGGTTTTAACGCACTGAGCCACCCAGGTGCCCCAAATTTGAAATTTTTAAAACATTGCTTCATAAATCAAAACTAATAAAGAAAAACTATATATAGTAATTATTTTTGGCACCATTGTTTCTAACGTTGTGTAATAACTGGGAAGGCATTAAAAACAAACAAACAAAAACACAAGCCAGAGTGAGAGTGAGAGTTTTATTTTGTACACAATCACTTGCATGAAAAGCCTTTTTTTTGAGGAAGGTGAAAATAAGTGGATAAAAATACCTTTTGCCAAGTGTTTGTCTTTAGTGCTTTAGTAAGAGCTATATTTTTGTCTGTTCATACCTTTAGTGTTTTTAATTGTCTGTCAGTGTTATTTCCGTGCTTCTCAAGAATGCACAGAACTGTCAGGTTCTCCTCTTTGAACTTAGAAATAAATTATTATTTCATAAAGTAGAAAAATTCAATAAATTCAGAATACAATAGTGTCTTCAGTAACTCTTCAGTAAAATGTTACATCACTGCTACCCCATTACAGAAGTACACAAGGGGAAGAAATACACTGGTTGCTTTCTGGGGAAAACTCCAAAAGCCATTGTAGTATATAAATATTTTATTTAGTTCTCTGCTTCCTTATTCCCCTTTTTGTTGGACTTAGGTATGATGCTATGATGGCTTTGGCTTTTCTGTGACTATCCGCTCCTCAGTCCCACATAAATCTGTTGCAGATACTGTGAGTTAATGTACTCAACTCTCATTTCCATAACCTTCTAGACTTTATTTAATTTAAAGATTATGCAGCCTATACATGAATGTTCATAGAAGTTTTATTCATAATAGCTAAGAAGGAAAACAACCTGAATGTCCTTCAGTGGGTGAATGGTAAAACAAACTGTAGTATATTCATAACATGAAATGCTACTCACCAATATAGAGGAACAAACCATTGATACGTACAACAACTGAGATGGATCACAAGATGCTATATGAAAAAAAAGACTAATCCCCAAAAGTTTATACACTGTGTGATTCTATTTACCATAACTTAAGAAATGGAGAGCAAGTTAGTGGGTACCAAGGGTTATGAACAGGCTGTGTGGCTGTAGCTGTGCAAGGACATCAAAAGAGATCCTGTGGTGATGGAAATGTTTTTTGACATTGTATCAATGTCAATATGCTGGTCGCCTTGCTGTAGTATAGTCTCACAAGAGGCGATTTTGCCAAACTGTGAAGCATACAAAGGGTTTCAAAATTTAAATATTAATTAGAATTTGTCCTAAAAGTATTTTATTTCCCAAGCTATCTTACATTTTTAAATATTCATTTAATATGTTTCTGGTAAGGGGGTTGTAGGGAAAAGTTCCTAGACAAATTTCTTTTCCATTTTGGCCTTTTTGCTTTCTGTTTGAACCATAAAATGGCTTACCTTTCAAAAACCAGAGCCACCTTCAAGGTAATAG
This sequence comes from Mellivora capensis, assembly GCA_004024625.1. Classification (NCBI taxonomy): domain Eukaryota; kingdom Metazoa; phylum Chordata; class Mammalia; order Carnivora; family Mustelidae; genus Mellivora; species Mellivora capensis. The sequence goes on from PISX010019630.1 coordinate 29,676, forward strand.
GGCAAGAAAATAGGAGAGGTATGATTTGCTAAAATAAAGTAAATAAAATAAGCCCCTTGTTGTTCATAATATGGCTAGTTTTGTTTGTTTTCATTATATGGCTGGCTTTGTTCTTATTCAGTAATGGGGAGACCCATAGATTAGGAGTTGATGGCCATTGAGAAGAAAGTTTGATACTCAGAGTTCTCAAGGGAACATGTCAAGCCATGTCACATAAGGGAAAAGGAGACACAAGAGTCAGTCAAGAGGAACAGGAATTAGTGCAAAACATGGGCAAGGGCCTTTACTGTGGTTTCCAAAGGAACAGGTGAAGGAGGGGAAGTAGGTTTAAGATTGGCTAGTTTGAATAATTTCAGCAGGCTCTGGGGATAAGGATTTTTTCCTAGTTGTCTGGCACAGCAAGGCCTCGTATATCACAACATCAGACATGTGATGAATACAGTTTGTTTATTTTGTTGTTTAGTTTTGTTTTTGCATTGTTTTTAATAGCCATATATAATGTCCTTTTTTTTTGACAATAGGGATAACAAAAGGAAATGCTCTTTAATTGTGCTAACTTCTAGTAGAATTACATTCCAGATTGGTTTAGATTATTTGGATATAATAATATAATGGAATTATATTCCAGAGAAGCTTGGATTATTATAACTAAATAATTCAAAAATACAGTTATAACTAGTAATTTATTTAATGCTTTTTAAAAATTCAGAAGTTAAAATACATCTTAACAAAATTCTGGAATTTTGGAAAATTCACTTCTAAGAGAATGCTGGACACAATGCCCAGGTTTTCACATAATACAAAGAAATGGGGAAGTTCACTGAGAAAGATGTGACCATCCTTATTCAGTTGCTCATATGTTAGGATCTTAACTTGCCTTTGGGTCCCAATAATAGTCTTGGTTCATATCTTTCATCAAAGGCATAGCATATGTAGAAAATGATCAGAGCAGAGCAATTAAATATGTTAAAGTTTGAAGAGGCTCTTTTTAAAAAATTTTTTTAATTTATTTATTGGACAGAGAGAGAGATCACAAGTAGGCAGAGAGGCAGGCAGAGAGAGAGGAGAAGCAGGCTCTCTGCTGAGCAGAGAGCCCCATGCGAGGCTCGGTCCCAGGACCCTGAGATCACGACCTGAGTCGAAGGCAGAGGGTTAACCCACTGAGCTACCCAGGTGCCCCTGAAGAGGCTCTTTTATGTAAATATTATAATTAAGATACAAATAATTTGAGCAGAAGATGACAAACATAGTTTTGATAGTGCTTTGAAGATATTCAATTAGTATTAAAATTATTTAAAGAAAACTGAAAAGAGAAATACTATAAATATGAGAATTAAATCAGCAATATAATTATAATGATAATAAGAGGGTAACAACAACAGCAACATATATTACTAAATTTTAATTATTATTATATATCAAATACTACACTCAAGCTTCAAACACATTATCCTATTAACTCAATAATAATCCAGAGATATAGGCAGTACTATCATCATATTCCAAGAGACAACATATAGACTAGAAGAGATATTAAAGTATCTAACAGCAAGTTACCTCAGAACAAGTGTCTATATAAAATGTCTGATTATAATACTCATGTGATTGCAATATGTTATTGAGAAAGTCAAAAGTAGTGGTTAATATAATTTTTATTTCTAACACATTGCAGTATATTTGTTGATGGCAAAGGAAAATAGCTTTCTCGTTCATGCCATTTTAGTATAGGTCTAGAATAGCATAGGTCTGGTACAAATGATAGGATTTTTAAAAATATTTTATTTGAAAAAAGATTTTATTTATGTGACATACAGAGATCACAAGAAGGCAAAGAGGCAGGCAGAGAGAGAGAGAGAGAGGGAAGTAGGCTCCCCGCTGAGCAGAGATTCTGATGCAGGGCTAGAGCCCAGAACCATGAGATCATGACCTGAGCCAAAGGCAGAGGCTTAACCCACTAAGCCACCCAAGAACCCCAAATGACAGGATTTTGATATGCATATCTTAAAACTGGAAAAAAAATTTGGGTGTGAATATTTTTTTAAATTCACATTTATTGAGGTATAACATGCATCAAATATAATTTACTATTTTTAGATACAAAATTCAGTGTAATTGTATAATTACCACTATAATTGAGATGTTAAAAATTTCCAATATTCCCCCAAATTCCCTTATTATATTTTTTATGTATTCCTTACTTCCAATCCCAGCCCCTAGAAAGCACTGTATGATTTTTTCTCAGCGTTTGTTTTTTTCTATAATGTCATATAAATTGAATCATACTAAGTAGCTGTTTGTGTCTGGCTTTTCTCACTTAGCATAATATTCTGAGTTTTAACCATGTTATTCATGCTTTGCCTCTGAATAAGCCAAAGAAGCTGTGTTCCAATTTCAGGGGGGAAGCAAGAAAGTTAATCATTCTCTGAGTTTTTTCCTAGGCCCCGAACACCAGATAATACCTAAGAGCTAAATCCCAAACATATTCTAGGACATTAGCTTCAAACAAACTTTGGCTGATGCTGCCATCAATACCCCTACCTTTGATAATTTATGGATTAACACCTATTGTTCATCTGACAGCTGCCTTTGATGACACCCTACCCTGAATTCCTGGAGGAACACTTACCCTAGACCCTCTTCTAAAATAAAATCCCAGCCACAAGCAGCTATGAGTCTCACTCTCCTCTCCTTTCTCAGTCTTCCAGACACTCCATCTTCTATTCTCTGTAACTGACATTATTTAGTAAACTCTGGTTTCACTTTCTCTGGCTTTCTTTTGATTTCACCAACAAAGAGTGAATCCTCAAAACTCAAGGACCCCACACTCAACCCCAATAAAAGCAGACCCTAAGTCTTCTCTCTCTCTCACTTCCCCTCTCTCCCTCATCATCACCTTTACCTTGAACTCACTGTAGTGACCCAAGATATGTTCTGTAATTTCCAGGTCCTGTAAGTAATAAACTTTTTTCCCCCCTTTTCTTTTTTCTTTCTCTCTCGTTCTTTTTTTTTTTCTTTTTTAAACAATGTTTCTTGCTCATTATTGCCGAAAGGCATCTTGTAATCATAATAGGAACCAGAACGCTGGTCCAACCAAAACACTGGTTATTGATTCATTGAAACAAGCACAAAACAAGGGCACATGCATTAAATTTATGATTTAAAAAATTAAATGTAGGGCGCCTGGGTGGCTCAGTGGGTTAAGCCTCTGCCTTCAGCTCAGGTCATGATCTCACGGTTCTGAGATCGAGTCCCACATCGGGTTCTCTGCTAGGCAGGGAGCCTGCTTCCTCCTCTCTCTCTCTCTCTCTCTCTCTCTGCCTGCCTCTCTGCCTACTTGTGATATCTCTCTGTCAAATAAATAAAATAAAAAAAAAATTAAATGTAATTTCCTCAGGCAAATAAAGCATTTCACTTACAATTGCCCTCTGTGAACCTTAAAATAAAATACCTAATTATTTTACTAGCAAAATGTTTATCTTTAGAGAAATAGAGATTTTAGGCACCTCTTGTTCTCCTTCCTTTAAAGCTATGTATAACATATACCAATTTGGCAAAATACTCATTTTTTAATGTTTATTTGTATATATAGTTACATAAGTTCAACAAGATAAAACATATTTATAAAAGCATCATAATAAAACAAAGCCTATCAATGACAAACAATTTTAAAATGTTAATAGTTAAAGATCAAATGAATCTTTATGATGTGATTGATAAAGGAATTTGGTTATTTCTGTGACATTTATTTTAAAATGATGACTGATAACATTATATCAAGACATACCAGAATTTTATGAATTTACATAACTTCAGGAATACTCATAACATATATAAATATAAATACAACATAGAGGAGGTTTGGTATTATTTTTCATTTGCTAATGCTTTCTAAGTAATATAATATACCAAATAAGACTAAGTAATGATGTAGGAAAGATATTAGGGTTTGAAGCCAATGGCTAAGAAAGAATTCTTGAAATGTCTTTAATGCAAATAGGTGATCTTATCAAAACATCTTCTACATCTTGGTGTAATGTTCTTAGTGGAATAAATAAAATCCTTAACATGTGCTATAAAGTTGCTGTAATTCCTCATCTCTCTACTTTATCTCACATCAATATCTCATTTAATGTTTTTTCTGAAGATATATTTAGTTAGTTAGTTGAGAGAGAGAGAGAGAGTATGGGAGTGGGAGAAGGAGCAGAGGGAGAGAGAATCTCAAACAGACTCCTACTGTGCACAGGTCCAGATGTGGGGCTTGATCTCACCACACATGAACTCATAAACTGAACCAAAATCATGAATCTGACATTTAACCTACTGAGCCACTCATGTGACCCAATATCCCCTTTAATGTTTGTGTACCAGACCAACTGCCCTTTAGTTTTTAAAAAAATGCCATCTCCTTGTCAAGGACTTATGACTGCGGTTCCTTCTTTCCCCCTCCCCATGCCTAAGTAACTTCTATTTGGCTTTCAAAGTTCTGTTTAAATTTTACTGCCTTGGGGCACCTGGGTGTCATTAAGTGGCTGCCTTTGGGTCAGAACATGGTTTCAGGCTGCGGGGATTGAGCCCTGCATAGGGCTCCCTGCTCAGAAGGGAGCCTGATTCTCCCTCTCCCACTCACCCTGCTTGTATTCCCTCTCTGGCTGTCTCTCTTTCTCTCTCTGTCAAATAAGTGAATAAAATGTCCTAAAAAATATATATATATATATATTATATATATATATATATATATATATATAATATATATATATATATACACACACTATACACACACACACACTACCTTGGGACCATCTACTCTGACTTGCCCAAATCAGATCTCACTTACATATACTTTCAACATGCTAGTATCATTCAAACACTAAATTAATGAAACAACATTGCATTATTAGCTAAAGTACATTTCATTATTAGCTAAAGTTTATTCATATTTCCTCATTTTTTTTTACCTTCTTCTGTTTTAAGATTTCACCACATTACATTTACTTATCATGTTTCCTTTGGTTCCTCTTGGAGGTGAAAATTTCTAAGACTTCCCTTGTTTTTATGACCATGCCAATTTTGATGACCTTGACTAATCAAGTATTTTATAGAATGTCTATTAGCATTGGCCTGATATTTTTCATGATTAGACATAGGTTGGCTAATTTATGATTATTATTTATTTAATTATTTATTCAAGAGAAAGATAGAGAGCTGGGGGAGGGGCAGAGGGAGAGGGAGAGAGAATCTTAAGCAGACTCCTGCTAAGGGCCAAGTCTGACTCAGGGCTTTATCTTGGGACCTTGAGATCATGATCTGAGCTGAAATCAATTGTTGGCCACCTAACTGACTGAGCCACCCAGATGCCCCCCAAGGCTGTAGATTTTTCAGAGAACAACCACAAATGTAAAGTGTCATTCTCATTGAATCCAGGGGACATGACATACAATAAACATAACTTACTACAATTGATATTGACCTTGATCAGCTGTCTGAGATAATATTTATCAGGTTTCTCCACTATAAGATTAACTATTCCCCAACTTACACCTAAGGAGTGGGGATTAATGGTTTCCTTTTGTGATGGAATTTTCTACAGAAATTATTTGGAATTCTTCTGTAAGGGAGATTTGTTATTCATGCATTCATTCATTCAATTTTTGTTATTCAGTTATTCATTCATTCAACCTTTAATATATTATCGGTATACACTCATGGATATTTCTTATATAACTTGAGTTATAATCCAATACTACTTCATTTTTTTACTAACACTGTTACATCTTTGACCATTGAGAGGTCCTTAATTTGTTCTTCTGTCCCTTTGACATATTCCCTCAATGCAGGTTTTGTTTGTATTTTGACCACTTCCTTATTATCTGTCCTACAAAATGCTTCAGGCTCATGTTGTAATTGCCTGCTGTAGCACCAGATTTTTCTTAAGGGAATCCTCATTCCTTTTATTAGGAAATAATATTTAAAATGAAGGCTTAGGAGCTAGTGTGCTCATTTCATTTCTTATATTAATAATGTGTATCTTCTCTCTTTTATTCTTAGTTATTTTGTTTAGAGATATATCTATTTTAGTAAACTTTTCAAGGATCAGTTTGGGTTTTAGTGATTTTACCTGTCTTTAATTTCATTGATTTACTCCATAGTTTTTGTTATTTACTTTTATACTGCTTGCTTTAGTCTTATATTGTGCTTCTTCCTCTGGTTTCCAAAGGTTGATGGTTAGATTGCTGGTTTTAGACCTTCCTTCTGTTCTACCACATGCATTAATTCTATAAATTTCCCTCTAAACACTGCTTCTACTCCATTCTAAGCATTTTATTGTATTTTCATTTTCATTTAGTTATTTCTTAAAAATTTCTCTTGAATCTTCTATTTTGATGCATGTGTTCTGTAGATGTATGTTGTTTAATCTCTAAATATTTTCATTTTTTTCAGACACCATTCCATTAGTAGTTATAGTTTAATTCAATTGTCCCATGAGAACTTATTTTTGCATAATTTCTACTTATTTTTTTAAAGATTTTATTTATTTATCAGACAGATATCACAAGTAGGCAGAGAGGCAGGCAGAGAGAGAGAGGGGGAAGCAGGCTCCCTGCCAAGCAGAGAGCCCAATGCGGGGCTCAATCCCAGGACTCAGGGATCATGACCTGAGCGGAAGGCAGAGGCTTTAACCCACTGAACCACCCAGGCACCCCTCTACTTCTTTTTAAAAACTGTTAATGTGTATTATAATGTCCTGAGTTTAGTATATTTTTGTGATTGTCTCATGTGATTTGAAGAGTGTATTTTGCTGTTTTGAATAAGATGTTCCATAAAGTTTGATTAAATCAAGTCAATTTAAACTGCTTATTAATACTATTCAAGTAAATTACATCTTTACAGAATTTATGTTTTCTTTTTTTTAAGGTGCGCTAATGTTTTAGTTCTTTCTTTTTTTTTTCGCTTTCTTTTTTTTTTTAATTTTTTTTTAATTTCTTTTCAGTGTAACAGAATTCATAGTTTTTCACCACAGCCAGTGCTCCATGCAATGCGTGCTCTCCACAATACCCACCACCAGGCTCCCCCAACCTCCCACCCCCTGCCCCTTCAAAACCCTCAGGTTATTTTTCAGAGTCCACAGTCTCTCATGGTTCATCCCCCCCCCATTTCCCTCAACTCCCTTCTCCTCTCCATCTTCCCATGTCCTCCGTGTTATTTGTTATGCTCCGCAAATAAGTGAAACCACATGATAATTGACTCTCTCTGCTTGACTTATTTCACTCAGCATAATCTCTTCCAGTCCTGTCCATGTTGCTACAAAAGTCTGGTATTCATCCTTTCTGATGGAGGCATAATACTCCATAGTGTATATGGACCACATCTTCTTTATCCATTCGTCCTTTGAAGGGCATCTTGGTTCTTTCCACAGTTTGCCGACCGTGGCCATTGCTGCTATAAACATTGGGGTACAGATGGCCCTTCTTTTCACCACATCTGTATCTTTGGGGTAAATACCCAGAAGCGCAATTGCAGGGTCATAGGGAAGCTCTATTTTTAAGTTCTTGAGGAACCTCCACACTGTTCTCCAGAGTGGCTGCACCAACTTGCATTCCCACCAACAGTGTAAGAGGGTTCCCCTTTCTCCACATCCTCTCCAACACACTTTGTTTCCTGTCTTGCTGATTTTGGCTTTTCTAACTGGTGTGAGGTGGTATCTCAATATGGTTTTAATTTGAATATCCCTGATGGCTAGTGATGATGAACATTTTCTCATGTGTCTGATAGCCATTTGTATGTCTTCATTGGAGAAGTGTCTGTTCATATATTCTGCCCATTTTTTGATGTGATTATCTGTTTTGCATGCGTTGAGTTTGAGAAGTTCTTTATAGATCCTGGATATCAACCTTTTGTCTGTACTGTCATTTGCAAATATCTTCTCCCATTCCGTGGGTTGCCTCTTTGTTTTGTTGACTGTCTCCTTTGCTGTGCAGAAGCTTTTGATCTTGATGAAGTCCCAAAAGTTC
>PISX010019631.1:0-37679 GCA_004024625.1 Mellivora capensis
TTTTTATTTTTTTATAAACAAATTTTTATCCCCAGGGGTACATGTCTGTGAATCGCCAGGTTTACACACTTCACAGCACTAACCATAGCACATACCCTCCCCAATGTCCATTACCCCACCCACCTTTCCCGACCCCCTCCCCCCAGCAACCCTCAGTTTGTTTTGTAAGATTAAGAGTCACTTATGGTTTGTCTCCCTCATTTTCACTTTTGTTTCCTTTGCCTCTGGAGACATGTCTTGAAAGAAGTTGTTGAGTTTGATGTCAAAGAGGTTACTGCCTATGTTCTCCTCTAGGATTTTGATACATTCCTGCCTCACATTGAGGTCTTTCATCCATTTTGAGTTTATCTCAAAGAGATAAGAGAATGGTCAAGTTTCATTCTTCTATACATAGCTGTCCAATTTTCCAACCACCATTTATTGAAGAGACTGTCTTTTTTCCACTGCATATTTTTTCCTGCTTTGTTGAAGATTATTTGACCATAGAGTTGAGGGTCCATATCTGGACTCTCTACTCTGTTCCATTTGTCTATGTATCTGTTTTTATGCCAGTACCATGCTGTCTTGGTGATCACAGCTTTGTAGTAAAGCTTGAAATCAGTCAATGTGATGCCCCTGGCTTTTTCTTTTTCAACATGTCTTTAGTGATTCAGGGTCTTTTCTGGTTCCATACACATTTTAGGATTGTTTGTTCCAGCACTTTGAAAAATGCCAGTGGAATTTTGATCCAGATGGCATTTAAAGTATTGATTCTGTCTTTTAACATCTATATCCATTTCTTCTTTTCTCCTTCCCTGATGTGTGGTTCACAATCTTCCTCATGTCACAATTGCTGTAAGGTTCTCACACATGGTCTTCATGGCTTGCAGAGAACACTAGTTCTAACCGCATTTTAAGGCCATCTTATGAATACTGGCCAGGAACCACTTTCTCAGCTCACTGACTACACAATCACACCTATAACTGCTTGCCTTAAAAGCTGATACATGAAAACACTAAAATATCATTTTAATCATTTATTCAGCACTTCTGTATGTCAAGCTCTTGAGCAGGCATCAGATACATCCCTATAACTATGTAGATGTCACTGTCTCTAAGATCACATTTAGAGGGAGAGAGAGACAAATAAGTAGGCAAATGCAAAACAGAGTTGTAAGAGTGAAAGTGCAAATAGTATAATTGGGTAAGTGATGGTAAGATATAGGAGGCGCATCTCATTGGCCTAAAGAAGTCAGAGGGATGGGGCGTCTGGGTGGCTTAGTGGGTTAAGCCTCTGTCTTCGGCTCAGGTCATGATCTCAGGGTCCCGGGATGGAGCCCCGCATCAGGCTCTCTGCTCAGCAGGGAGCCTGCTTCCCCCTCTCTCTCTGCCTGCCTCTCTGCCTACTTGTGATCTCTCTCTCTCTCTCTGTTAAATAAATAAATAAAATCTTTAAAAAAAAAGAAGTTAGAGGGAAACAGCGACATTCAAATTTTTAAAAAGAGAGAAAAATGTATGTCTGGAGATTCTATTCAATATAGAACTCCTTGTCCCACTTAAAAGAATTGTTTTGAATGTATCTTTTGAGATATAGGGAGAGAGAAATATTAAAGTAAAAAATGGGTTATTTTTTCTGGAACCTAAAGAAATAAATTGAAAGATGGAGAATGTTGCCTCACTAATGATGTTGATCAAAAACTCAGAATCTACATAACATCTTTAATACTCAGAGGCATTTATGAGGGCACCAACTAGACTCTGTCTTTCTAATCCTTTTTTCTCAGTCATCTTTTATCCTTTCCATTGCTTCTGCTGAAAGAATGGTCAAACCTCTATTTTCCTGACCTGAAATTTAGGTTGATAGATGGAAAGACTATGTCCATTGGGAATATTGACAGTCTCCAGGCCTTGACTCTTGGGTTTTGAAAGAGGATGCTACTTTTGTTAGTGGAAATTCATGAGTATTTGGAACACTCTGATGCAATAGTCCCTAAGTCTGAGGCCAAAGGGGACCCATGTGTGTTAGCAGGAGGCACTGGCTCAAATAAAATCAGCAGTAACCTTAAGACCATTAGAGGTGAAGCAGCTTTTACAGTGGGGCCATATCAAAGTTTGCTGCACAGGTCTAAGTGGTGTTGTTGCTGGAACTCGCAGGATCTCTCTGTGCACTTTGTCAGCTCTGCTTGCCCCATCTGAACCCAGCTGCAGACCACCTATGTCTGATCCACTTCCCAGTTCCCTACTGGGACCCAGGCCAAGGACTCCAGTCCACTGCAACAGAACTCTAATGCTTGCCCGACCTCCCACAACCCTTGTGGTTTTGGAGAGAAACTTGTCAGTTTGAGAGGAAAGGGCAAGGAAGAGATCTATAAACACATATTCTCAGTCTCTCCATCTTGCTCTCTCTCCCTCTCTGTCTCAGTGCAGACTTGAAAAGCTAGCTCATTTTCACAGGCATGAAACCATTCTGAAGAGTGACATTTCATTTTAAATGCATCTTATCAAAAGTGCAGCAAACATATGTAGACTTGTCATCACAGAGCTCTTTCCATGGTGACTCCTGGAAACAACATTTCTCACAATTAGGACTATAAAAGCAGCATGAAAGTACCCATAAGGAGGAATAAAATAAAATAATAACTATAACCACAAAGCCCACAGGGTACTGTTTTAAGCAGCATTTTTTAAAAGTTTTTAGAATTTTCCCCATATCTAATTAGGAAAAAATTTAAATGGCCTATCCCCAAACCAACCGCTGATGGCTTGTAGTGGGCTTGCTATGGGCTCATGGACTGAATTTGCACAGAATGGAAAGAAGCTTCACTGAGGCAGAAGGTTGAGTTGGCCGAAGCTGATTGAATAAAAACCCATGGGACAGGCCACAGGGGATCATCCCAATGCAACAGCTGTAACTAAGACAGGCAAAACAAAGCAAGTCGGACTGATGTTTTGTTTGTTTGTTTGTTTTCTTGAAAGCAACATTTGTTTAATGTTTTCTCTCTCTCTCTCTTTTTTTTTTTTGGTCTTTATTTATTTATTTAAATTCAATTAGCCAACACAGATACATCATTAGTTTCAGATGTAGGGTTCAATAATTCATCAATTGCTTATAACACCCTCATCACGTCACATGCCCTCCTTGATGACCATCACCCAATCCACTCTCCTCCAGCAACTCTCCACTCTCCTCCAGCAACTCTCAGTTTGTTTCCTATAGTTAAGAGTCTCTCATGGTTTTCCTCCCTCTCTGATGACTTCCCATTCCATTTTCTCTCCCTTCCTCTATGATCCTCATTTGTTAATGGCATTTGTCCCATCAAGGATCAGGCAGGATGGTAATGAGGCAGGCTTTTAAATGCTGGAATTTTCACCTGAGATGGGGGCACGACTGACCCTGGCTTAACTGGTAATTTTATGTGTACAGTGTCACTCTACTCTGGGGTTACTTTGGCTGGCTGTCCGGGGTGGTGCCTTTCTTAGGTGGATGGATATGCAAGATATATATCATGCCTCAAGGGCTCCCATTTGATGAAGATTTTTGTCATACCATTTTCAGGAGCCTCTTGTCCTGGATGACAGAGTTCCTATCCAAGAACTCTCTTGTCCTGGATGGCATTTGTCTTTGAGTTTAGGAAAGAGCTTCAGCGTGAAACCTGAGAGCATGAGCTTTGAATATGGACTATGTTCAATACTGCCCCCCATTTGCTAATTGTATCACAGAAGTAAGTTCCTCCATCTGTCTGGTTCTCCCTCTACTTATCCATAAAATATTGGTGCTATGCTAACTGTACCCATTTCAAAGTTGTGAGAATATGAAAGTGATAAAGTAAACAGAATTTGCAACCTGAGCCTGGCACATTGTAAAATCTCAACAAATGGCAACCATCGTTGTTGACAGTGGTGTTATTATGCCACAGGTTCCTTTATCCATGGATAACAAAGTATTGCATCACAGTCACCAAGCATTTCTCAAAGCTGAACCACGCAGTCTCTCAGGATCCTGCCTTGCTCAGCCAAGACTCCTGTTGGGAGAGATCAGCTCATTCAGCTCCCCATGCACCACCCTCGGTGCTGTCCCTGCTGGGCTTCTGCACACCACTGAGTTCCCTTCATCTCCCTACACCAATTGGTGCTGCTGAGGCTTCAGAGAGATGAAGATTTCCTCTTTCTCAGGAAGAGATTGGGAACTCTCTCTCCAAGTTCCTTCACTCCCCACCCTCCCAACCCAGAAACTTCTACCTGTTGGCCCAGCATCATGTTTAGCCATGCAGTTCTAATCCAAGACAAACATTTGAGCTTCTGACCCTTACACTAAATACTGGATGATCTTGCAGATGACTGCCCAGTGTTTGTATATTCCCCGTGAAAAGCAAGGCTTTTTCTTCCTTTTTCTTTCATATCTGGCCACTTTTGGCTGACTTTCTAGCTTATGGCCTTTTAAAAATAGGCTATCCCACCAACAATTGAGACCCAATCCAAACTGATCTCATTTTTAAACCTAATTTATACCATTAATAGCAGCTTCATGAGCTATGCTTCCCAAAGATGCCTGCTTTTAAACATAGAATTCTGGGGCACTTGGGTGGCTCAGTCAATTAAGCGTCTGACTTTGGGTCAGGTCATGATCCCAGGGTGCTGGGATTGAGCCCCACATTGTGTTCCCTGCTTAGCAGGGAGTCTGCTTCTCCCTCTCCCACTCTCCCTGCTTGTGCATGCTCACTCTCTCTCTCCCTGTCAAATAAATACATAAAATCTTTAAAAATAAAAAATAAATAAGCAAACATGGAATTCCTGTGCATGGCCATAATTAAATTCAAAAGAATTTGACTACTGCTGGAATTCCAGGTGCCATGGCAGATTGTGAAGGGATATGTTTAGTCAGAAAATGCTTCCACTAACCCTGACTTTTCTACTACATCTCCCCAAATACATAACTTCTTATGAACTGCTGGGCATGCAACAAAGTGGCTGAAAATATGTCCTCATTCATTAAGAGAACTAGAACTTTTTTAGAATCCTGTTTTGCTCTTCCGTTCAACTCTTCTAATCACTGTGGCAATTTGGCATTTAAAATCAAGTAAGAACAAATCTATTTATCTCTTATTCTAGAATAAATACTGTCCAGCTGTACGAGACAATCAATAGTGTTTGACTTTTCGTTTTTTAAACACACACAAAAATTTATTGGAAGAATTTCTGGGACCTCACAAAATTGACAGGAAGCCTGAAGCTCCAGACATGACAAATGTGTGGGAGTGGAGGGGTCAGGAGTCTGACAGCGCAGCTAAGGTCAGGCACCAGAAGTAGTTTGCACAGGAAACCACTCAACTCTGCTGCTACCAATATGGAAAATCTCCAATTTTTTCAAGAACTTTGGGTCACCAGCTCAAGGTTCAGGTCCCAGATGGGGGCAGCCATTTGGCTCAACCTAGACCATCCCCACAACCAGGGAGAAGGGAAAGGAGAGACAGCTCCTCTTAGCTCCTTTAATGGGAAAAGGAGTCCTCCCACCCACCTAATTTGTGACTTGTTTCAAGTAGCAGAAGTATTCATATGCCAACTCATCTCCCCACACACACCCTTAAAAACAAAAGGGATAAAAAGGAAAATATTTCTTCCATCGGGAATCCAACAAATTTGATTTTATCTATATGATTTTGTCTAATAGCTTAAGCCAAACCATTGTCTTTTTCTTTACCTTAAAACTGCTTGGAGAACAGATTTATTCATTATTTTTGCCTTTTAGTTCACCTTGACTTCTCATTTTACATGAATAACCTTGGAAAAATATAAACTTTTGGTAAATAAATTATTTGCATCATTTGCTCAGTTTCATTATTGTCTGTGAGATTGTGCTTCCATCAGAAAAAGGTGCCTCTTTGATTATGTAAGGATCTCTTCACATTTTAAAACTGATGCTGATGCTAGATTGTAGGTGGTATTTATAACTACCTTCTTCTACTACCCATTCTGTATTCCCTTTGCTTTCAGCAAGCATCTCAGCTGGTTGTGGTTCTTTACCTAGTGGGTTGATCTGAACCTTCTTTCCTGAGAGTTTGGGCTATTAACTAATCCTCCATAGATTGGATTGTAGTTCTCTATTGACTTTAATCACTGGGCATGGTAATACCAAAAGACACCCTAAGGAATCTCCTGTATTTCAGATATATCTCTCTTTACCTCCATTTTGTAGTAGTAGTCCAATTTCCCCCTTGGTAGTCAGAATCAATCATCTAGCCAACACTGTAATTCCCTTATTTGCCTGTTTATTCAGAGGCATGAGGAGTCCAAATTTACCATGTGGCCATCTTAACTTCTAGTCCAATAGACTTATGGTTGTGTTACCTGGTGGAAATATTCCTTCTTCTGGAACTAAGACCTCTAGGCCAGCAGTCCTAGATAATAATGTCCTGGGAATAAGATGAAAAAAAAAATGCTAGTGTGTCACTAAAGATAATAAAAGGTGGTGCCTCTCTCCTTTCAACCTCTTGATTCCTGAACTCATAAATCCTGGCTGTTGGAGAAACAGCACCAAATATTGAACACTGATTCAGAGCATATGTAGCCTTCTGGAGAACCTTGCCCAGGCTTGCACTTAACTGGTGCTATAATTGAGTCTTCAAAAGGACATTCTATCAGGCCAATTGCTTCAGGATAGTAGAGAACATGGTCCTGCTGCCACATTTCTTTTGCTATGAAGTGAGTTCCTTGACCCAAAGCAATGCTATGTGGAATACCATGGTGGTGAGTAAGGCATTCTATAAGTCCATGGTGGTAGTTTTGGCAGAAGAATTAGGTGAAGGGAAAAAAATTCTATATCCAGAGTTAAGTGTCTATTCCAATAAGGAAAAAAAAAAACACACTTATTTCATGTTGAGAGCAATCTAATGTAATCCACATGCCAGTAAGTAGCTGGCTGATCACTATGGGAAATGGTGCCATATCCAGGGTTCAGTGTTGGGCTCTGCTGCTGTTTAGATTGGGAACTCTAGGTGACCATAGCCTAACCAGCCTTCGTGAGTAGAAATACATATTTCTGAACCTGTGCATACCTTTCTTTACTGCCACCAGGTCACTTTGTTCATGAGACTATTGGGCAATGACAAGGGTGACTGGAGAAAGAGGCTGACTGGTATGCACCCAATGGGCCATTTTAACCACTTCATTATCAAAATCCTCCTCTGCTGTGATCACCCTGTAGTAAGCATTCACACAGGACACAAATATCTTTCATGTTTTTCACCCACTAAATGAGGTCTATCCACATATTTCTTTAAATTTCCTTGTCACCCATTTTCCAGTGATGTTCCTTCCAAGTCCTTGACCATCCAGCCAAACCACTGGCCGAAATCCATGCATCAGTATATAATTGCACATATGGTCATTTTTCCTTCTGAAAAAGGACACAACAAGGTGCATTGCCTGAAGTTCTGCCCACTGGAAGGATTTCCCTTCACCACTGTCCTTCAGAAATGTCCCAGAGAGGGTCTATAGTGCTGCATATACTACAGGTGGTACCTGCATATGGTGCAGAACCTTCTGTAAGCCAATGCTGAGTCTTCTCTTCCTCTGTCAACTGATAATAGGGAACTCACCATGACACTGTAGGTGCAGGCTAGATGAGAGAAAACAGTGTAGCAGGAATGGGGACCATTGGTACTTGGGCCACTTCGTGGAATTTAATAGTGCCTTCAGCAACTGCTCAAGCCTGATCACATATTTACCATTTCAGTTTGATGAGGGAGTGCAGCTGTTCACATCCAACTAAATGGCTTGATGGCTCATATGACACCTAGGGCAGTTCAGGTCACATGGCAACTGGGTAGCCCATGGTCAAGTGTTCAGTCTCTACTAAGACCTAGTAGCAGACCAGGATCTCTTTCTCAAAAGAAGAGTAGTTATCTATGGATGATGGCAGGGCTTTGCTCCAAAATCCCAATGGCCCGAGTCTAGGGGCCTTCCAGAGGCACCAAACAACATCCCTATATGCCAATGACACTGTAAGCACCATTGGATCTGCAGGATCATCTGACCCAAATGGCAGAGCAGCTTGCACAGCAGTCAGGACCTATTGCATAGTCTTCTTTTGTTCTGAGCCTCACTCAAAACTTGAAGCTTTTGTGGTCACTCAGTAAATGGGTCATAATAACACACCCAAATGAGGAATATGTTGCTTCCAAAATCCAAAGAGGCAAACTAGGCACTGTGTTTCTTTCTTGGTTGTAGGGGAGGCCAAGTGCAACAACTTATCCTTCCCCTTCGAAAGGGCATCTCACCATGCTCCATACCACAGACCCCTAGAAATTTCACTGTGATAGAAGGCCCCAAAATTTCAATTGGATTTATTTTCCACCCTCTGTCACACAAATGTCTTACCAATAAGTTTAAATTAATTCCTACTTCTTGCACATTAGATTCAATCCTCATAATAGTATCAGTATAATGAATTAGTGTGGTGTCTTGTGGAGGGGAAGCCAATCAAGATCCCTCTGAACTAAATTATGACATAGGGCTAGAGAGTTGATATATCTCTGAGGTGGGACAGTAAAGGTATATTGCTGGCATTGGCAGCTAAAAGCAAACTAATTCTGACGGGGCTTATGGGCAGGTGGGGAGAAAAGGGCATTTGCCAGATCTATAGCTGCAATTGGAGTCCCATCTGGTTTAGCTTATGGTAATCCACTATCATTCTCCAGGATCTGTCTGTCTTCTGCACAGGCCAAATACAAGAGTAGAATGGGGATGTGGTGGTGATCAGCACCCCTGTGTCTTCCAAATCCTTAATGGTGGCACTAATCTCTGCAATTCCTCCAGGGATATAATGTTGCTTTGATTTACTATTTTCCCAGGGAGAGGCAGTTCAAATGGTTTCCATTTGAGCTTTCCTACCATATTAGCTCTTACCCCATAGGTCAGGGAACCAATGTGGGAATTCTGCCAGCTGTTTAGTATGTCTATCCTAATTATGCATTCTAGAACTAGGGAAATATCACAGGACGGGCTCATGGACCCACTGGATCTACTGTGAGACAGACCTGAGCCAGAAACCCATTGATCACCTGACCTCCATAAGGCCCTACTCTGACTTCAGGGCCACAGTCATGTTTCAGGTCTCGTAGAATTAGTGTGATTTCAGAGCCAGTGTACAATAGTCTTTGAAACTATTCTAGTTGTTTCCTTTTCCCCAATGTTCAGTTAGCCTGGTAAATGTCATAGTCCCTTTGGGGAAGGCTGAGAGAAAGATTAATAGTATAAAGTTTCAGTTGTGTGTCCAGGTCCTTCCTTAAGGGGACCCAGCCTTCTCACTATAAAAAAGAAAAAAGGCAGGCAATTCAATAGAAAAAGAGCATCCAAAGATCCAATAAGAAAATGAAAGGTGCTTAACATCATCAGATAAGTACAAATTAAAGCCACAATGAGATGCCCTGATGCATCCATTGCAATAACTAAAATTAATAAAAAGCCAGAATATAACAGACATGCATACATACATATATGTACCAAAAAACATAGTCAAGAGCATTCACAATAGCAATATTTGAATATTTGAAAGCTAGAAATAGCCCAAATAACATAAAAAATAAAATTGGTAAATAAAATATGGTAAACTTCCTAAATGAAATGCTACACAACAATGAAAAACAACAATTGCTATATATAGTAAGGATGAATCTGACAGACACACTCTTAAGCAAAAGAAAGCAATATTAAAGATTATACACTATACGATTCCTTTTACTTAAAGTTTAAAAACAGGCAAAATACTCTATAGTGATGAAAGTTTAAAAATAGTTAACTTTGAGGAAGGTATAATGAGTATGAGGGGCCATGTAGGAGTTTCTGATGTAGTATTAATGTTCCACTTACTGTAATCATTACAAGTGTATGTTCACTTCGTAAAATTCATGGAGCTATCCACTTATAAATTTTTCATTCTACTGTCTATGTATGTTATACTTCAATTTGATTTTTATTCAAAGAAAAACATATGTGAATATATATAGGAATGAATTTTAGGGGTATTAGGACTGGTGAGAAAGACATTTAGTTTCAGATTGGGTTAATTTTATCAGAACAGATGCACTTATCACATAGTCTGGATTTAACATGCTAGCTTGAGCAAGTGGAACTGCTTTAAATTATTTGCTCATTTGAGTGCTGAAAGTTAGACTCAATAATGGCTTACATTTAGTAAAGTTGGGATTATAGAAATTCACTTTGTAAATGCAATGTGGAATTAGGCAATGAATTTTTAAAAATATGTATGCCTGGGTCCTGGTACGGAGTCTTGGAAAGTTCAGACTGAGCAACAGGATTTTCAAGAA
Source organism: Mellivora capensis (assembly GCA_004024625.1). Lineage (NCBI taxonomy): Eukaryota > Metazoa > Chordata > Mammalia > Carnivora > Mustelidae > Mellivora > Mellivora capensis. The sequence continues at coordinate 10,305 of PISX010019631.1, forward strand.
CTCCCCACCTGATTCTAATGAGCAGTCAGATTGAGATGTACAGAAAGAAACCTAATAAGTTATGAAGATAGGAATGTAGGTTAAGTGAGACACATTCCCTTACCAGGGCAACCCCCACCCGACTTTCGAGTGGTCCCAGAATATACTCACTTCACAAAATTCATAGGTAAATACACTGATAAAGGAATCATCAGTATTTAAAAAAAAAAAAAAAAAGCAAAATTTTAAAAAAGAAGAAAAGAAAAACTTCAGTGGCTGCTTCCTGTTGAACAAGTACGTGGGTAGGAGATGCCATCATTGAAAAAGACTTCATAGGGACGCCTGGGTGGCTCAGTTGGTTGAGCGGCTGCCTTAGGCTCAGGTCATGATCCCAGCATCCTGGGATCGAGTCCCACATCAGGCTCCTTGCTCGGCAGGGACCCTGCTTCTCCCTCTGCCTTTGCCTGCCACTCTGTCTGCCTGTGCTCGCTTGCTCTCTCTCTGACAAATAAATAAATTTTAAAAAAATTTTTTTTTAAAGAAAAAGACTTCATAATTTCAGTGAGGATGGTGGGATCCTAGAGTTGAAACAGGCCAACTAGCTGTACTTACCCAACCAAGACAAGACAGAACTGGTTATCATAATAGATCCCAGTCCTGGGTTGATAATGAAATAACACAATCCACACAGGTCTCTGGTAATGCTTAATTAATCATGAGGTCTTAGCACTAACCTACATGGAAAATGGAGTGAGGAACTGATTAATCTGTATAATAATAATAATAATAATAATAAACCTTCTATATCTGCCAACAGTGGTCTGACTTGAGCCATGATAATAGTGAAACATAATTCCTCACTAATTCTCAGACCTGTGTGTTTACTCAGTAGTTGGCAGATGTGCCTTATTAGTATTCTGATGCATGCCAAAATTATAAAACAAAAGTAAAGGATACCCCTGGGAGAACAAAGGAATTAGTGATATTGTCAATGGTCTGAAAGATTTTAGGGTGCTGATTTCTATCATATCCCTATTTAATCTGGACCTCCTAAATCAAAAACTCTAGAGGTATTGTCTAGCAGCCTGTAGCAGAAGCACAGAGCTATAACTCGGACGAGACAGAAGTACACTCACTGTCTTGCTTGAGAGCTACACCAATTCTTCAGATCTATGCTACTATTCAGTCCCAGGTACCTTGTTTATCTCAAAATCATCACAGAACATCAACTGGTCCCTCCATGGATGGTGTCAAGTTTGTAGGAAATATAGCAAGATATAATGACATTCTAGGTAATGTTATAAGATACCTGTGTGCCAGAAGACAGAAGATATTTTCCATAAAAATAGACTTGAGCCACTACAGTGAGGTTTGTAGGAATCAATCGTGTGGAACATTACAGGATATCCTTTCCAAACTGAAAGACAACTTGTTGTGCTCTTTATCCTCACCCTCTTCAAATCCCCAATATAAGGCATACTGGTACTAGGTATCTGGGTTTTGAAGTTGAAAGTATAGTTTTGTGTATTGTTCTAATCTATTTACCAAGACTCAGAGGAAGAAGTGGGTCTCTGGTCCAGATGGATACTTTGTGTGAAGGACCCAGCAGGTAATCTGTGGAACATCAGTGTGTTAAATGGAGCCTGTGGCAAGCCAAAATAGAAGAATGAAAGTCAAGTGTCCTGATGGATTATCAGATCCTTCTTAGGCAAATAACTAAATTCCTTTTGAGAATTAACTGTTGGCTTGCTACTGAGCCCTGGTAGACTAAATGCTGAAACACAAAATATTTGGTGATCATACAATCTGAGATGCCCATAATTGACAGTGTTTTACATGATTCATCAAGTCAAAAAAGTGTTCATGTTCAACAAAACTCCATGAACAAGGAGAGGTGTTATATAAAGAAACAGTTTCAAGCAAATTCTGAAGGCTCAAGTAAGTTACATAAACAGGTGGCTTACAACCTCACTGCTATCTCTTGCTCAACCCAAACCAAGGGTGTTCCAGAGAATTTCTTATGATCACTCAAGAGAGAAGAAAACACTTTAAGGCTGGCTTACAATGCTCTGAATGACAGAGCTGTGGTGATACAAATTTATAAGAATATTGGCTTAGAGTAATCTTCCCAGGAGGTAGAATTAAATCCATGCAAAAAAAGAAAAAAAAAAGATGGCCTAAAGTATGTACCTGTAGTGATTCATGGAAAGTAACTTATGGCTTGGCTAGATTTTCAGAGATAGTAAAGAGAAAAGATTAGTGGAAAAGAGAGAGATCTGGGGATGAGTTATATGAATGAAACTCTCAGAACTGGCCCTCATTGGATCCCATGTGAACATACAACAGAGGGTCCCACTGTGCTAGAGATTAGCAGTAATCATGTGGGGGAAATCACTGCTTTGAGGATTCAGTCAGCCTCTTTCCCAGGTCTCTCAGAGCTTATCCAGTACACTCAATAACAAAACATCCATCCTGGCAGGAACAGAGGCTAAGCATGGGCTCAGTCACAAGATTTTCCCTCATCAAGGCTGACCTGGCTATCACCACAGCTGAGTCCTCACTATGCCAGCAGCAACGACAAACCATTAGACTTGGACAGGCTGCCATAGACTGAGGGATCAGCCAGCTACCTGGTGGTATGTTGATTACATTGAAATCTTCCCATCATGGGGTGGAAAATAATTTTTCCTCACTGGAGTAAACACTCATTCTTGATTTTTTTTTCTGCCTGCCACTCTTGTATGCCAGCTCTACCATCTGTATAACTATACTGATTACCTTAGTCACCATTGTGAGATTCCACACAACGTTACTTCTAATAAGATAACTCACTTTTCAACCAGGAAGTATTGGTTTGCAACCTTCGCAGTCCCCTGGGGTAAAATTTGAAACTGGTTGTAGTATACGCAGGGCAAAGAAAGAGGCAGACCACTCCAGATTGGTAGGTAGCAGTTTTAATAAGCAAGGGAAGTTACTTTGGGGTCTTGTCTTTGGTGGATGTAAGATGAGTAAATCACCACACAATACACCAGAATCCTGAAAGTGTACATAGAAGTCTTAACTAGAGTCAGTCATGTACACAGTCCAGGTAGTCTCAACAACACCTTACTTTCTCAAGGCTATGTCCTTAAAATGTCTCCATCTATGAGGACAGCAGGCATAATATATATTTCAAGGACAGAAGTGAGTAAGGAGCCTCCCAGTGCCCGGAGCTAGCTTATGGATCAACCAGTAGTCGCATCTTCTTGTTGACGTCCTCCAGCCAGAAGGAAGTCAGTGGACTGATACCCATAGCATTCAATGGTTTTACCATTCACCCTATAACTCCCAAACAGCTGGTCTTAATGAATGGTAGAATGGTCTATTAAAGGTTCAGTGTGTCGGTGGGAGAGCACATTCAGTGAGGTTGGCATACTGTTATATATGGTATTTTTCTGCCATGAGTCGGAAAACATGGTTCCAGAGTCAAAGAAGAGGAAGTGGGAGGGAAGCAGTACCTTTCACCATTATAACTGAAGGGGACACTTACCAAGTTTTTCCTTTTCACTCTCCCTATGATTCCGGGCTCTAGCGGTCTTAGCAGCCAAGGAAGGAAACCGAATCTGGTAAGCCAATATTACTTCAGGTTGTTCTGAGATATCATTACACAGAAAGATAAAATAAAGGCATAAGTAATCCTAACTATTACTAAAGGGGCTGAGAAGAATATGGAAGAACATAGAATTCTTGGAAAATCTCTAAAAAATAATTAAATTTTAAATGGTCAAAAGGCTTGAAAGGATACTTCACAAAAAGAGTTTTTTTAAATGATCAAAAAGCAGATGAAAAAACAGTCTACATCTTTAGTCATGCAGTGTAAATTAAAATCACAATGAGGTACTACTACATACCCACTATAATGATTGGCATTCAAAAAAAAAATCACCAATACGAAGTGTTGATGGGGATTTGGAACAACTGTAACTCTCATACATTGTTGATGGAAATGTTGTATCATACAACAATCTTGGAAAATAGTCTGGAAGTTTCTTATGACCTAGCAATTCCTCTCCTAGGTAATTACCCAAATACAAGTGAAAGCATACGTCCATGTAAATAATTGTAGATGACTACCCAAGAAGCTCTATTTATAATAGCCAAAAACCTAAATGTCCATCAACAGGTGAATAGATAAACAAGTTATAGCATATTCTTAATCAGTAATAGATACAAACTAGTGAAACATAAAACATAAATGAATCTCGAAAATGTAGTGGTTGGGTGGTTGGGTTATGGACATTGGGGAGAGTATGGGCTATAGTGAGTGCTGTGAAATGTGTAAGCCTGATGATTCACAGACCTTTACCCCTGGGGCAAATAATACATTATATGTTAATAAAAATAATTTTTTAAAAAGTTGTGATCCAAAGAAGTCAAGCATAAAAGAATACACACTACATGATAACATTTATATGAAGATTTAGCACAGGCAGAACTAATCAGAAACCAGATCAGTGGTTGCCTGAGGGTGGGCATGGGATTGATTATAAAGGAAGTAACCCAAGGAAAGTTTCTGGGATAATGAATATGTTCTATGTTCTCCTAACTTATGTTTATATTAGTCAATCCTCATTGAATGGTTCACTCAAAATGTGGGATAAATAAATAGTAAATAAATAAAATGTGCATTTTGAGATATATAAATTATATATAACTTGATTTTAACTAAATTATTTGTGGTTTTTTGTATGTTGAGTTGTATAAGTTCTTTATATATTTTGGATATAGCATTTAATTTTAAAACTAGAAAAAATATTTTTTCTTTCCCTTTGCCTCATAATTTTGTATTTTATAGGAGAATGTTAGTAGTGGTTAACACTCTGATCCATAACCTATGAATTATTAAGGCAAGGATTATGACAAACCTAAAGGAGAAATAAACACAACCAGAGGTCCTAGACTTAAAAGTGAATGCAGTATCTGGGTTAATCACACTGGGGGAAATAGCAAGATTTTTTTTTAATATAATGAGGGATTGTTGCATTTTGCTAGATGGGAGCATTTTTTAAGTGTTAAGAATGGGAAGAAAGATGTAGACTGTTGTTGAAAAGTCTAATGAAATGTAGTGAACACTTGAAAAATCTTTTTGACCACTCAGCATTTGGACCCCTTTCTTATGTTTGGGGAATTCTCCTAGTTTATAAATATGGACATCCTAAAGTTATATGCTATTTTCCCATCCTACTTTGCAGCTAGGACATGGACATACAACTTAGGCTCCTCCATTTGGTTACTCTCTGCTCAGGTTTGGAATATGGAGGTGATGAGGGGAAGAAAAGAGTCCCACAAGGATTTTCTCTGAGGCAGTGGCAATAGTGAGGGCAGAAACATCAAGTCCCCTTGCTTGCTAGGGGAAACATCAAGTCTCCTTTCCAGGAGGGGCAGAGGTGACAGTGATGAATCCTGGATCCAGCAGCAGTGGATTTGGCAGAGCATCTGTCCCCTTACTGCATGCTGTCAGCTGACCTGTGTCTCCACAAAATTCATATGTTGAAGCCCTAACCCCAGAAGTGATGATATTCAGAGATGGATCCATTGGGAAATAATTAGGTTTAGAGGAAGCCATGGGGATAGGGCTTTCATGATGGGACCTTAAAAAGAGAGACACCAGAGAGCTTGCATTCTCTCTCCACTATGGAGACAGTGAGAAGGTGGTTGTCTGCAAGTAGAAGGAGAGTTCTCAGCAGGAAACAAATCAGTGGCACCTCGATCTTGGACTTCCCAGCCTCTGGAACTGTGGGGATAAATGTCTATTGTTTCAGCTGCTGAGTCTGGCATTTTGTTTTGGCAACTCAAGCAAACCAAGGCACTGCAACAGTGGGATTTTCCTCACTGGGCCAGTTCTGTGACTTTTTTTAAGCTATTTTTCCTGATTCTCTATCCCTGAATCTGATTTTCACAGAATTTCAGAGATTCTGTAGGATACCAGACTTTCCTTAAACAAATTTTCTTCTTAAATAACCCACATTTGATTTTTACTGATTGAACCTAAAACCCTGGCTGATAAAGAAGGTATGACACAACCTACACAGTGTCCAAAAAAGACTAAATTCACACCCACACAATATAGGCGATATAGGGCAGAAAAGGGTACTAGGTTAAAAGAACTACAAGCATTTGAGTGTGGATAGAACATGAATTTCAAAATAGAGAGTCAGCAAAGCTTAAGCTGGAGGGATCAGAAGAAAACAGATAATTTAGGATCTTCCATGTTATATTAAGAAGCTTGAACTTTATCCCATAGCTGATTGAATGCCATGAAATGGTTTTCAGCAGGGGGATGACATGGTCTTATTTGCATCTTAAATAGATTACACTGGCAGCTGTGCAGAGATTGGGTTTGACTGGGATATAATTGGAATCAGCTAGAGCTGTTAGCAAGTTCTTTCAGTAGTCTACATAAGATATGAGGAAGTCCTCAACGGAGCAGTTCATCTGGATAAGACCGAGGAGACAACTTTAAGGGATATTTAAAGGATAAAATCACCAACTCTAGGTGTTTTAAAGTAAGGGAGTCAAGGATATGGAGAAATAAGGGAAAATTGCAAGTTTCCCCAATTGGCTATTGGCAATATCAACTGAAATAGGATATATCAGTGGAGTGCTCCATTTAGGAGAAAAGATGATAAAGTCTTTTGAGTCATGTTGTGATTGAGGCAACATATCCAGGGTAAATGTCCAATAATTATCTGCATATGAATGCAGGATAGATGACTGGACTTGATCTGTTGACCTACAAATAATGAGCTGATACAAGGGAATTCAATCTACAATGGTAGATTAAGTCACAAAGAGAAGTGGGTAGGTAGTAGGGCTATCAGATACGACCATGGAGATCATGCATTGCAACCATACTAGGTGGTAAAAAGACTTGTGGACTGAGGACAAAATTTTATGACATCCACTTTTAAAAGGTAGGCATATTGGAGCTCCTGAAAAAGTCAGGGAAGAAATGGTCAGAGAGGCATGAGTTCAATAAGAAAGCTGAGATGTTTAGCCCAATGGATTGGAAAATTATTTAGGTTACGTGTATTTGACTGCAAATAATAGTAAAATCTACTACAATGGCTTAAACAGATAGAGGTTTATTGATCTGAAGCAACAAGAAATCTAGGGGAACGCAATTCCAGGCTAACACATCATTCCTCTACCCTCATTATCAAGGGGATTTTGTCCTTGTGGTCATAATATGCCTGCTGCATTTGCAGGCATTGTATCCTCATTCTAATCAGGAAAGGAAGAAAATTAAGTCCTTTGGCTCAATTGTAAATAATTCTGTTATAGCTGGTTATTTTCCACTCAAATACAGTAGAAAGTTATTTCTTCTTTTTCTGATTAATGAGGATATTTCAGGTCAGTGGGGATAAGGGGAGGGGACTCTATCTGCTTAAGGACCTAGGGTGACAGAGTTCTGCCATGTTCAATACATGGTTTTAAGGTATCTCTGTTGGGCATTCCAGTTAGAAGGAAAGTGAAAAAAAGCCACTGTGTTTTTCAGCTAGTTGTTCTTTGACTATGGAAAGGCTATTAACTATGGAATATTAAGTTTGTGCACAACCATGTTAACATCTACATTGTTTTTCAGATGATCTGTAATTATATTAGCTATAAATAATGATTATTTTATCTCTTCCTTGCTAGCTTTTATACTTATTCGTACTTTCTAATTGCTTAGAGTAGTATCTCCAGAATTACATGAAATAATAGAGAAAAATCATGAAATGAGAAATAATCTATGATTTATTAAAAAGAAGCAGAAGGAGGGGCACTTGGGTGGCTCAGTTGGTTAAGTGTCTGACTCTGGTTTCAGTTTAGGTCATGATCCTGGGGTTGTGGGATTGAGCCCAGCATTGGGCTCCATGCTGAGTGGGGAGTGTGCTTGAGATTCTCTCTCTCCCTCTACCCCTCCCCCCACTCACACTATAAATTATTTAGTTAAGTAATTAAATCTTAAAATCTTAAACTAATTAAATCTTAAATCTTAAATTAAATCTTAAATCTTAAAACATTTTTTTCTATTATTATCTAAGGTAGGAAGCCTTTCCTTATTTCTCCATTACACGTAATGCCGACGTGTTGAGATAAATACACTTGATTATCTTAAGGAAATAATTACTTATCTCTATTTATTGAAGAGCATATGTTGAACTTCCCAAAATACATTTCAACATTGCTATAGACTGAATTATGTCTCCCCCAAATTTCATATGTTGAAGTCTTAACCCCTAATATGATTTGGGTCTCTGGGAGATAATTAGGTTTAGATGAGGTCATGAGGGTGGAATTAGTGCCCTTCTATGAAAAGACACCAGAGAGCTTGCTCTCTCTTCTCTCTGAGACCTCCCTGTCATGTGAGGACACAGGGAGAAGGTAGCTGTCTACCATCTAAGAAGAGAACCCTCACCCAAAAGTAACTATGCTGGCACATTGATTTTGGACTTCTAGCTTCCAGAACTATGAGAAAATAAAGCTCTGTTGTTTAAGCCACTCATCTTATGGTATTTTGTTACAGCAGCTCAAGATAAGACAAACAGCTATAAAGCTAATTATTTGACTTTTATCCTCTGATCAATTAATTCAAAGTATTCATTTATTTTCCCAAAATGAACTACCCCTTGACTCTTTGTATGAGTCCCATTGAGCCAGTTTATGTTTTAAATGTGCTGCTGGATTCTATTTTCCAATATTTATTTTTGTTTTTTACATTTAAACTCTTTATTGAGATTTGTGTTTATCTTTTTGTGCTATTTTTAATCACATTTTAGTATCTAATGCTATAATAAAGAAGAAAATATTTGCATCTCTCTCTCTCGGTCTTCCATATTAACCGATCTGTTTAATTTTATAACTTCTCTGGAGTCAATGTTTATCATTTATATTTTTTTTCTCAGAAATACTTACAAGTTTAGGCTTATTTGAATAATGTTGCATTTGTAGTCTTGTGTTTTCTCTACAGCTTTTATTCTTCCTTTAAATTTTATTTTGAATGTACCTGCTTCCTCCTTCTCTTATTAAATTCATTGAATCTGTAATTCTGCACTATCACCATTAATTGTTTTAGCTTTATTTTTCTAATTTCTTCATTTGGATGCCTTCCCGTTTATTTTTATACTCTCTTGATTAATAATGTGAGATTTAAGTCTATAAAATTTGCTCCAAGAACAGCCTTAGCTATATACAGGTTTTGATATGTAGTATTTTATTGTTGTTAATTCACATTTATTCTTCATTCCTACTTTTGATTTACTGTTTGACTTAAGAGTTTAGTTTTTTTCCAGTTTCCAAGTTGCATATTGTTGTTCTCTTTTGTTTCTTCCTTTGTTATTAATATTTAGTTTTATTGAATGGCAACAACACACTGCCAAATTCAGTTTCATCCTGAGGTACAGGGGTTTGGGAATTCAACATATGAATTTTGGGGAGACACCATTCAACCTATAACACTGTTTGCAGCTTTATATTTTGTGCTGCTTCCCATTTAGCTTTCACTTTGATTTTTTTCTCTTCTACTTTTCCATCTGAGCTCTGTCCTTATTTTTGGACTTGTTTGGTTGTCTCATTTCTTTCTCGAGCTCTTTTATTTCTGCTTTTAGCTCCTGTTTTAGAAAGATAATATTTTCTTAATATTTTTACTTTGATTATTTCATCATCATGGGGATAATCAACATGGGGAAACTTTTCTCATGTGTGTTCTTTATCATTCTTTCATTCCTCTCCTACTATTTTATAATATTTTTGTATAGCTCTGATCCTGGTTCAATGTTATTATCACTCATCTTTACAAGAGGTGATAATCTTCATGAAACAATTATTAAGAAGTTTATGTGAGAGATAAACTAAGACATTGTTTTGGTTTAATTAATAGTGTTGGGATTGTATGGTTAGGTTTTGTTCTCCTCATTCCATAGAAGTTAGCAGCTGCAAAGCATGACACTTCCATTTTGTATGGACACTTTCATGCTGTATGACCAACAGTTCACTTCTTGCACATATGGTATATATTTATGTCTCCACATCCAGCCAGGTATTCTCTGCCATTTTGTGGTATAAAACACATCTATGGAAGTTCCCCTAAATAGACCTCACAACCCTTGGCTTAAATCAGCATATGCTCTTTCTATTTATCCTGCTGACTGTGCCCTTAACTGTGGAGAATTCTGCCTTCTACTGGTTTTTCATTAAAACTGCAGTAATTTTGCACATTGTGCTAAGCAAGCTTCTGAGCAAATAGAACTTTTGGCCTAGTGAAATAAATTTCCCAAATTCCTTACAGCTATCTAAGAACGCGAAAAGTTATAACGAAATGAAATGTGGAACTGTATCTTATATATCATATTGCCATACCTCAATGATTCTAAAGTTTTTATTCACATAATAATATATATGAAATTAGACTAAATTTTATAATAAGTAGAACCATGCAGTTGCTATCGGTATTGTGACATGGTTTTCATTGCCTGTATATGCATGAACTTGAACATAGTTGTTCACTGTGTCTTCACTTCAGTAGAATTATGTTCATTGTTAGGCCTCTATGCATTGACTTTAACTCACATGTCAAATGTTTTCAAAAAGAATACACTGATTTGGTATTGAAACAAAATGTTATTAAGCACACAGAAAGGTATGGACAGAGTATATCAGGGCTGAGTTCGATATTAGTAAGGTAAACACTTATTATAGTAAGGATAGCCACATTTCCATATTTTCATACAAAGCAAAAACTGAACACTTTATAGAGCCCAAGAAAGGATGATGTCCATCAGTAGGTGAGGCTCTGTTGTCTTTTATTAGTAAGATCTATGTGCATGTGATACACATAGTGTGAGGCTCTGTTATCTTTTATTATTAAGATCTATGAGCACTGCGTGTTACAGGCAACTGGTGAATTATTGAACTCTATATCTGCAACTAATGATGTACTATGTGTTGGATAATTGAATTTAAATTTTAAAAAATAATTAATTGAAAATTAAAATAAAAAATCTATGCAAAAGGATTGTCCATCACTGACTAAGCAGTGTCTCTGCAGGAGGGGAAATTGCTTTAGAATAGATGAAAGAAATTTCTGACCAGGGAAAGGCTGTGTGACCTTTTAAGCTTTACACAGGAGTATCATTAAGGCCTCAAGTATCAGTTTGTTAGAAGCTACTGATTGTCACGTTTCAGAGCACAATTTTACTGTACTAGACAGGTTAAGAGCTTCCATCTGTCAGGAATCTTTCTTCTCTCTCTCTCTCTCTGTCTGTCTGTTTCTGTCTTTCACCTGAAATATAGGCTCTTTCTGTTTTTACTAGGCTAAGACATACTCTTCGGGTCTTCTCATTTGGGTCATGACTCTTTCTCTCGAGTATGTGTATCTTACAAGCTCTACCTAGCAAACTACCTATCTTTTTTTTTTTCTTAAAATCTTTCTTTGTCTTGATTCAAGTTACTTTTTGTTGGCTATCTACCCTGCTTTGAGTTTTCCAAATGTTACAGTTAACATATGGTGTAATTATAGAGGGTTATTATTAGAATAAAATGTAGTAAACTATATATAATTGAACAGAAATATATTAGAATCCCACCTACCCATCCTCCATTGAAACCATTCAAGGATTTTAACACCATCTTCAGGCAAAATAGTTGGAATGCTTACCTGCGTGTAGATTTTCCTTTTATATTTTACAATTTTTCTAGATAATTGTTTTAGAACACCCCTGTTAATTACCACATCTCTCTTACTTGTGTTTTTGGGTTTGGTTTTGTTTTTTTGCTCTTACAAAAACTCATATCACATTTTGTTTTATGGAAAAGTTAAACACATTGAGATCTGCAGAAGATGATCATCTTGGCTCCGGAAAAGCTGAAGTGTGTCTTTGAGATTATGTGTCTGTGTAAACCCAGGTCAAAATGAAATACATTGAGATGAACTTAAGATCTTTCATTACCTGTTCCTCTGGAGTCTCTTGTCCTTGCCATAGCAATATATTTACTAAGTTGCTATAATTGAGCTTTGTCATTTCAAATACATCTAGGATCCTAAAGGCATTCTACATTATAAGAGAGTTCTGAGTGTTGTCAAGGTTGCTAAAGGTTCCTACAGCCCATTCCAGTTGTATTCCCTGAGCATCTATCACCCACTCCCACCCACATGAGATTTCTGTTCTGAACCTGGCATTTTATTCCACTTGGGTCTTCACAGAACACATCTGCCGTTTACCCTTACTATCTGGTATGCCAGCCTGAACTCACAATAGTGTGGCATCTGTAAAAGATGGTTCAGCCCTTTGTGCCATAGGCGGTCTTTCAAAAGGATTCTATAGGTAAAGAGTTAAGCAGCCTACAAAATCTCCCCGCCTCTCATCCATTCATTTCAGTCACTTTCATAGTGAAAACGCTTTTGTTTTAGAAGTTAAACTTGCATAACTGTGTATAACATTTAAGCTGCTGTCTTTTTCTTCATCTCTTTTCTGTACCAACAATTCACTATTACCTGCCCTTTCATCATAAAGAAAGATTTATATTTTGAGACTCACACAAGAGTAGTTATATGGTTCATTACTCTGATGGAAACATGCTTTCAGTGTATGAGGCTTCTCCCTTATATCTGGGCACAGGAAAATCCTTCCTGAGGTGGTGCTCTGCACCCACCCCCCAGTGCATCTCTTTCACACGTCCTTTTCTATTTTCTTTCATTAAATTAGCAAGAAAGCTGAAACTTTTAACTACATTTAAATGTACATGAAATGCACATGAAAAAGAGCTCTGTTTAGATGAACATTCTACCCATTCATAATAGAAAATAAATAAGAATATTTAGAAGTTTGTAGAAGGTTTCTTTTTTTCTTAAAGCCTAGAATAGGTACAGATTTATATGTTTCACTGAGTTTTAAAAATTATATAAACAGTTGATTTATGAAAGAACCACACTCTCTATTACTATATTGTATCCAAAAGTAAACTAGTGACATGAAATTTTCAAGTGTTCCTGACCTTAATAGAAGGTGGTAGTTGGTAAGACATCATGGCTGACTATAGTACCTATGAAATAAAAATGAACAAAATACAGCCAACTATAAAAATGGGTTAAAGATTTGACTTATTTTAAACTTGAAAATACTTATTATTTTCTTCTGATAAAAGCAGTTTCAATTCAACAAGAATTGGCACAGTAAGATGGCATATAAGATAACACAATGGAATACAATGTGAGAGAAATAAAAAAATATCAGCCTAATAAAATACCCAATGAAACAACTAGGCTGAAGCCAAGCAACATACAGCAAGAGTTGGGTATGTCATAAGCCAAGAAGTTCCAAGGCTCTGTGAACGTCAAAATGAAAAAACCTGTCACTTGGAAGATTTGAGGAAGACAGGGAGAGGAGGACTGGCTTGTAGTAGGAATACAAATATTTGTAAGGTGCTAAAGTCCAGGGCCTTATACCAGAGTAACAATAAACTCACTCAAAGGGGCCTGTTTTGAGGCAGACTTTACAGGACAAGAGATGACTTATAGCCAAAAATGTTGCTTTCATCATAGCATTTTTAAATAAAAAGAGAAAAAGAAAATATGGATCATTTAAGGATTTTCTCAAAAATTTGACAATCACTGGCTGTCCGTTCAATTTTAAGAGCAAAGTAGGTAGAGTCGACCAAGACACAGAAACTTCCTGAGTTCTCCCCCTCTGGCAGTGCACCAAATGTACAGCCACACAAGGAGAAATTTCTTCTGAAAGAGATGTAGAAGATAGCCGAGTGACTCCTACACATCAGATGAATAAGAAAATGCCCACATTGAAATGTGTAAAAAAGGCTGAAACACATACTTGCCATCAACCCCACCCCAGCAACATGCCACACAATCAGGAGATAACCCCCCAACTCCTAGTTGTTCCCTGAGAGGCAAAAGGTTTAGACCCCATACCAAGTGCCCCAACTTTTAAGACTTTCACTGGAGGAATGGGATCCCAAAACACCTAGCCAATGGAGCTTGTGTCCACCAGACCCATAGGACTGTAGTAAACAAAAAAGCAATTCTTAATGGGTGCACAAAATTAGCGATGGTGCCTACAAGGGTCAGCATGAAGGGAACAGGCAAAATCGTCCATCTCCCAGTCTTTCCCTGAAAGAGATTTAACTGCAAACTTTAAAAGCTGCTCTTTATTTACAATAGCCAAGACATGGAAGCAACCTAAATGTCCATCTATGGATGAATGAATAAAGAAAATTTGAGATATATATAATCTACATATCATTACTCAGTCATAAAAAGAAGAAAATCTTACCATTCGCAACAACCTTGATGGAACTTGATGGCATTATGCTTAGTGAATTAAGTCAAAGACACACTTGTTTGTTTCACTTGTATGTGGAATCTAAAAAAAAGTTTCACTTTTATTTGAAATCTAAAAAAAAAAAAGAAGAAGAAGAAGAAGAGGAAAAACCAAACTCGTAGATACAGAGACCAGATTGTACATATAACATACAACATAATGACTATAGTTAGTAATACTGTACTGTATATTTGAAAGTTGCTAAGAGAGTAAATCTTAAAATTCTCATCCAAGAAAAAAAGTTGTAAATATGTGTGGTGATAGATGTTAGCTAAACTTATTGTGGTGATCATTTGGCAATATAAGCAATATTAAATCATTATGTTGTATGCCTGAAACTAATATAATGTTTTATGTCAATTATATCTCAATTTTTAAAAAAATTTTTTTTGATCAGTTATTTAATTAGGTTCTTTGTAAGAAATTTAGAACACCAATTTGTGAGGGTAAACTCCATTTGTGAGAGAACACACAGAGAGGAGGTAGCCCTGAAGCTGAGGAGCAGCCTTGATTTTTGGCAGAATTTGCGAGTCCACAGCTTTCTGATCAACCTTGCGCTGCTCTGTAATCTCGTATTTCTCTATCTCGGTGTCGAAGATGAGGCTGCTGCCTGAGGGCCAGACTTCTAATTCAGCATGCATAGGGATGCTGGCTGCAATCTTCTGGTAAACACCTCTCCTGCCTTCTCCCTCCAGTGTCTTCCAATAATAAAATTAAGTCCACTATCTCCCTGGGAGGTGGTTGTACACATATCTGGCACCTCAGCTTTTGCAGTTGCCAACTAAGGGATGGGCCTGCAGGTCACCTGCCTGTAAGAGCCAAAGGGCTTGCATTCACAAGTCCCACAGGACTGTAGCAAACAAAGAAGCAGTTCTTAGCAGGTGCAGGAGTACCCCATTGCAGCTATACACCTGGCCCCAGCACAGAGGTAGCAAGCAAAGATGCCCACCTCCCAGTTTCTCCCTAGGAGGTTAACTACATACTAACCCAGTGGCCTCCCGAGACTCCAGCTTCTAATCTAATAAGTACTGCCTACAGTCTTCTGCTTTGGGACACTGATGGGTCTTGGCACACTATTGGGAGCCACCGAGAGCAAACAAGGAGACTTGGACAAACACAGGTTTGAGAGACAACTAGGAGCTCAAGCCAGCCTGATCAACAAGGTTCACATCCCAAGTGAGATCACACTGTCAAGAGTGGGAAAGGGGCTCTTCTGCGTAATGCACAGAAACCACAGAGTCAAGGACAAAGCACAGGAATGTGTTCCGAACAAAAGAACAAGGTAAAACTCCGGAAGCAGACCTTAATGAAATGGAGATGAGCGATTTACCTAATAGAGAGCTCAAAATAACGGTCATAAAAATGCTCAGTCAAGTCAGGAAATCATTGCATGAACAAAGTGAAAATTTCAACACCACTTCCTGGATGCTTGTGGACACTTACTCTCGGGGATCCCTTTCTATGGACAAGCCTAGAGGTGAGCCGGAGTTATTACCTCACTGGGCATTGACCAATGGCAATAGAAGTTGCTTGATAAATATTTCCCTCTTTCATCCCTGGAGTGAATAATTCTGAGGTGAATTATAAATGTTTCTTCAGATCTTCTAAGTGGAGAGAGCCCTAGCTGCCTGTAGTGGTGAAAGTTTGATTATTTTTGGATTTTTTTTATTACGTTGGATTATTTCTCCTTTCTTTTGATTATGTTGGATTATTTTTTTTCTTTTGATTATGTTGGATTATTTTTCCTTTCTTCCTTGTCTTTTACTTCTATCCTTGGGATTGTTTCCCCAAATAAACTATCGACATACAAGATTTTGTCTTAGACTTGACATATTGGGGACATCTAGACTAAGACAATTTCTACTTATGAGAGGCCTTGTTTTTAAAAAAAAAAGTTTCAGATATTAATTTGACTGCTTATTCTTTTTTTTTTAAAGTTTTTTTTTTTTAAGATTTTATTTATTTATTTGGCAGACAGCGATCACAAGTAGGTAGAGAGGCAGGCAGAGGGAGAGAAAGGAGGAAGCAGGCTCCCTGCTAAGCAGAGAGCCTGATGCAGGGCTCGATCCCAGGACCCTGGGATCATGACTTGAGCTGAAGTTTGAGGCTTTAACCCACTGAGCCAGTCAGGCGCTCCACTGACTGCTTATTCTATCTGTTTATAAAACCAATCCAGGTTCAGAGTCAAGATTCGTAGATACACTGTTAGTAAGAACTCAGCATTGTCCTCCTCCCTTAGCTATGTTCCATTATAAGAACTATCTTTACAATATCAATGCATCTGTGAACAATGGAGCACTTTCTCTTGGCAGAATCTGAAAGCACATGACACAGTCTCCCTTAGAAATACTTGTAGCACAGGGAGGAAGAACCAAGAAATAAAGCTGATTTGAGGTTGAAAAGAAAGTGATCTCGTCAGGGAGCCACATTCTCCCTGAATTTTTAAAAGCAGAAGATCTATTTGTTTGTCTTCAAAATCTCATATCATAAGCCCCAAGTAATTTATGCAATTATAATATTCTACATCCTAAATGAGGTTCCACAGCCCCTCATCCAAGAGAAATAAGCCTTGGAATAATTTTACTCTGAAGTCCCTAAATAACATAAAATTCAATTCACAGAATCACATTATTACTGGGAGAACTGATAATTTTTTCAACAAATGAGTTTAACAAAAAGATTTAATTTAATCTCCAAGTTTATGAGGGTAATTCTTGCTTGTTTCCTACAACATTACCATACTTATTTCAGGTTAACTGCATGAATAATATCATCTAAGCTGTTTCTAATGATTGATCTGTGTAATAAAAAAAAAAAATCCTGTATACACCATTCCTTGGAAGAAATTAAAGAACTTTGCCAGCATTAGTCAACATCCCACGATTTGCACCATGAAATGCGCAGAGCGGTCAGCTCTGGATCCCCATGAGAACTCACAGTTTGTACAAATCCCCAACTCCCTACAGTAGGCAGGATATTTCATTAGGACCTCTCACCTCCCCTTGCCCTTCCTGAAGGTCCTCCTACCACCCAGTGCTCTTGGGTGCTTCCTGGCTGTTCTGGTCTCTCTACTTCACCTCTCTTCCCTTCACCTCTCTTCTCTTCCTCTCCCTTCCTCCCTGCTCACCATGGCACCCTCTAACAGTACTGTTTATGGGGCATACTGTCCCTTATCAAGTACTATTGGGTGGGAAGGTATGTAAACAAAGGGACCAATTTCCTCCTTCCAACAGAGATCTACTAAGAAGAATAAACGGGATTCCAAAGGTCAGCATTTTTGAAGGAGACACTGTTCTTTTTTTTTTTTTTTAGATTTATTTATTCATGAGAGACAAAGAGAGAAAGGCAGAGGAAGACGCAGGCTCCCCAATGAGCAGGGAGCCCCGCGTGGGACTCTATCCTAGGACCCCAGGATCACGACTCAAGCCCAAGAGAGATGCTTAACCATCTGAGCCACCCAAGTGCTCAGGAGACACTGTTCTTTGGCAAAACAACAACAACAACAACAAAGTATCGGAATTTTCTGTCAAGTCTTATGTTTAAGACTACTGTGTAAGGGTGGGTGGTGTAACCAGTGCAAAACGCTCCTGCATTTTTTTGTTGGTCTGCTTCTTGCTTCGGAAGCTGTGAGAGTGCCTGGGGGCCTCAGGGAGACTGCAGAGCACGAGGTTACAGATGGCAGAGTGGACATTTTCCATCATTTACTTCTTGACATCACAGCCTGTGGCTGTAGAAGAAAAGTGGCTGCAATTTGCTTGTTCGTTCTCTCTCTTTCTCAAACTCGTTCTCTCTCTCTTTCTCTTCCCCACTCTGGTAAACACCCAATCAAACCCTCCCAGAGCGGAAATGAGAAAGCGAGATCCATGCCTCAAATATCGGGAAGACAAACCTATTTAACTTATTTGACTTGGTAACTGTCTGACAGCACAAAGAGCAAACAATAGTTTTTCCTCCTGACAGATATAAAGTCTTGACATTTTGGGACTGAATTGAGTTTCTGCTGCCTTTAGTAAAAATTTCCGGCTCATGGGGATGAGCAGGAAACTGGTCAGTGGCTTAGTAATCTCCAACTCACTTTTATTACTGTAAAAGTATGTGATCTGATTTTTAATTTAAAAAAATTCTTTCAGAAAACCACCTGCTTGTTTCTCATTCATCTTGCAATCAAAAGATGTGTGGCATAAAAAAGTCTCTCAAAAAGACCTATTCACTCTCATATGTTGCAGCTAGGAAGACGGGGGTCCAGGAAATCCAGAGATCTGGCTCACCTGAGCTCACAGAGCCAGATGTGGACCCTCGTGAGAACACATAGTTTGTACAGATTTCTGTGAGCTAAAGGACGTTGGCAGCGTGAAGACAGACTGCCTTTTTTTCTTGGTAAGAAATCTTAGCGGAAGCGTTGGTTACCTTTTAATAGCTGTTCATCCATTGGTGAAAGTCCTTGACATTTGCATGTCCTTCTCCTTTTACCCTTCTCTTTAAACCATCTCCATGCCCCTATAAAATCTCTTATTTAAGTCTTCTATTGGGACATTGGAACAGTGAGAATTGGCTTTTAGATTGAGATGTGCCCTCTACAGCCCCATTCATGTCATCATATGATAAAATTTTATAAAGAATTACATGTACTGGGAGATACACCAGGATGTGCAGACAGAGACTTGGTTAAAAAAAAAAAAATCATTTCTCTTAAGGGTTTTGTGGGCTAGTGGGGATTATCTACATGTAAATAATTTTAATTCAGTGTGGTTAATGCTGCAAGAAAGATATTTACTGGTGCTGTGTGAATCCCAACTTTCTCCCCAGTAGGACTTCTTTACTTCTCCCTTCCTAAGGAGTTGTCATTATTATGACTTAGAACTCTGTATTCAATGTCACTGAGCAAAAGCCAGACAGATTAACTTCTAAGAACATAGGGTTTTTTAAGGGCTAGAGGACTTGAAAATCTCAACTAGGCAATCTTTAAAGTCCTCTCTTTTGGGGGGGTGGGGTGGGGAGGATAGAAACTATTTATTTGTTTTTGAAGAAAAAATGCCCTTTCAAGATATATTAATAAAATGCTTTGGTTTTGTGAGTCCAGGGTGTAGGTCCTATTCCTGCCTTCACTGTGAAGACTGCCTGCTTGTCTTTCTCCCTCTGGTTTAAATTGTTCCACACTTTCAAGAAACATCTTATATAACAACTGAAAAACATAGAAAAATATAAAATAATCAAAAACTGAAAAATGGTGGAACCAAAATAATAACCCAGTCTCACTTTCAATAAAGCACTAAATAAAGTAGCAGCAGTTTAAGTCCAGGTAAGTTTAGATGATTACCTGCCTCCACCTCATATATTTTACCTTGGTTATGCAAGGTATTTTTACTATTAGGATATCTTGAAACATAAAGTATGATGCAAATAGATCTAATATGGAAATATGTATGAAAATTTCAAGAGATGCTAAAAAAGCATATGATAACTTTTGGTGTATATTTTTAAGGAGGAAACATGTTAGAAAACTAGGAATAAATATGTAATTCTTCAACATGATTTCTCAAAAAAAATCTATTTTTTAACTAAAAAAATAGACTCAAAACTAAAAAACCATATTGGTTACACGTTAAAGGTGTATCTACTGAAATCAGGACCAAGAAAATTATATACATCATTGGCATTACTAAGAAGGCTTTTATAGAAGTTATGACTAATTCGATGAGACATGATACAAAAAAAAAGGTGTAAGTGCTTTTCCTTTGTAGCATTCACTACATTTGTAACTAAATAATACATTACATAGTCACTTGTTATCTCCTCTGCTAAAATGAAAGCTCCATAAGAACAGGAACTAGATGTGTATTATTTATGGAGATACCCTTAGTGCCGAGAAAAATTCCTTTCACAAGAAAATGTTACATACATATTCACTGGAATAATGAAGCAGAACTTCAGAGTATAACTAGGTTAGGAGGTTAGCAAATCTTTTCCTCAAAAAGCAACTATAAAGCAGAACCAAAAATGGCAAAAATGGCTATTCCCATGCTCTGGAAATCTATGAAAGGTGTACCATATTTAAGAAGCATTTATGTTTGAAAACCCGCAGAGTTTTTAAGTCTAGTGGGAGCCTATGGTGTTCATTACTGGCACTTCTCCCATCCTCCACCCAGCGTGGTTGACATGGATGCTATGACAAGTTGTGACAGCCAGCGGTTCTGCTGCTGTAGCTTACTTACTGGCACACTTGTTTTGGAGAGATGGGCCGCGCCCTGGCAAAATTGTCTGAGGAAATGACAACCTCAGCAGCGGACCAGTGGCGAGGCCAGTGCCTCTGCTAGCCTGAGGTTGTGCTTGGGACAAGCGTAATATTAGCTGAGACCACGTGCATTCACATTCGGACCAGAGAGGGCTCAAGCCCTGCACATACTCCTGACCAGCACTGAGACCACACCTGCACAGAAGAGATGCAGACGAGGCCGGAAGAAAAACGAAGTCAGGAGAAGAATTTAAAACAGCCTGAACATTGAATGTGGTGCCCTCCCCATACGGAGATCCATCAGCAGAGACCAGAAACTTCACTGGCTCAAGAGGTTGGAGCGTAGCCTCCAATCACTGTCCTGTCTAATCGCTGTTGACCATTAAGCTACACAGAAAAAGGGGTGACCTCTCGCAAGTCAGGCTTAAAAATAAAAGCAACTACAATAATTTTTTAGAGAAGCAGACATACCCAGTCATTGGGGAGATTTATTTCATAAACCTAGCCCAGGCAAGTTACTAAACAAAGCAACGAAAACAAATTACCAGGAGAGAAAGATCATGACCCAGAACTGCTACAATATATTATAAAATGTCTTACAGTATTAAGATACAATGTTTTATAAACTGTCTAGTTTTCAATAAGAAATTATGAAATATACAAAGAAAAGGAAATATGTAACCCATATTCTGGGGTGGGGGCTAAGCGGGGAGAGCAGCCAATAGAAACTGTCTTTAACTGTCTGAGCTGCATTCTCTGCCCTCCTGCCTTTCTCCCACTGACCCCTGCACACCCAGGCTTTCTTGCTAACTGGCTTCGGTCAGGTTCAGCCAGGGATTGGCACCTGTTGGGGATGGGCGGGCGGGAGAGGAGAAGGTTCTCATTTCCTCTGCTTCAGGCTGTATCTGCCTGTATGTATCACCTACAGGTGTTAGCCCCACTGGGAAGCTCTAGCTGATAAAGCCATATTTTCTTTTTGTCCCTTTAGCCCCGGACATGGTAGTAGTTGCCTGCTGTTGCTTATCTATATGTTTCCCATGATCCCATGCGTCCTTTAGCTCTTCTGATACCTTTGTAACAATTTCCCCGTATTAGTTCCCTCTCAAGACTCAACCAGTCACTTACTGATGGACATTTGTGTTATTTCCCGTCTTTTGCCATTAAAAAAAAATGCTATAAAAGAATAGTCTTGTGCTCATATGTTTTTGTATTTTTACAATTATATATTTGGGGTAGATTCTTAGAGTTGGGATTTCCAATCCAAAGGCTAAATGCCTATGTTTACGCAGCCAGGAGGAGCACTGTCATTTCAAGCCCAAGTGTTTTTTCCCAGACATTAACTTTTTTGAAGAACTCTGATTAAAAGAGAGCTTTGAAATATGCAGGACTTTTTAACTGATTCTCTTTGGGGGAAAGTCTTCCACTGAGCTGGAGTGAGAGGAAGGAACAGGCTTGTTCTTGAATCACCCTTAGGAGGAGGAACGGTAAAGGGACCTGAGGGAAGATTTGGAGGCCATTTTTGAGAGCTGCCACCGAAGAGGGGTATTTCATAGTCCTGACGCTGTGTAATTAGGGCCATAGTATCATTTGGTGCATATGTATCAGCCGGTCTGTAACCTTGGCTGGTAAAGGTCACTGCCCCTCTTTTAAGACAGAAAGAAGAATACTGAATGAATTCTTACCTAGTGTCAGAAGTTGGGTAAAGGTAAGTCATGCTGTCTACTGACCTATTTTATTAGGTGAAATATGCAACTGATGAATGAATGAACTCTCCATCTGAAACTAATGATGTACTATATGCTGGCTAACCGAATTTTAATTAATTAATTAATTAATTAATTAAAATGTAGAGAATGGTTCCAAAGACTTTGAGCTACTGAAATGCTCATGTTATTCACCCTAGGAGAATATAAAGCAGAGACAAGAACCAAGGAAGGACACATGAGCCAGCAGGGTTTTCCTGATTCTCTGAGGATGTTCTCATATAGGAACATGGCCATAACCCAGGGACTACAGTCTTCAGTGCCAAGTATCTGGGAATAAGGAAGGAAGGAACAAAAACAGGAGAAATGTTGGCCTCTCTAGGGAAAATGCAAGGGAGATACTCAAGTTTCTCTTGCCCATCTCCTTCTTTACCCCACCTTGAGGATGAGTTTGGGAAAAGGTTTAATCCTGAGGCCCTAGGGATCATAATTCTTACCAGGGAAGCTTCAAGTACATTAACAGACTTCAGGCTTCTAGTCAACTGTATGGTTGTATTGTTATGGTATTTTCTAACAATATGGAACTCTAGTTATTTTCTCCAATACTTAAAATGTCATTCTATTTATCGTCTCTGCCTCGGCAGTTCACCTCTACCTCAAAATGGGTATTTTTTGTATTTTATCTAGCTTTTCTTGTTTTCTTGGTGGGAGAATTGGTCCATAGCAAGGTCCCCCACCATAGCAGCAAGCCAAAGTCTTCACTCTTAATTCTTAGAAATTTATCTATTTCAATATCTCTTATTATGGATTTCCTACACCAAAATCAGTATTAAAATTTTATTAGCTCTTTTTCTAAAGAAAACATGAGCTTTAGAAGGCCAGTGTCATGTACTATCCCCCATGTTACTAATTTCACCAAATGTATCAATTTATTTTGGAGACATTTGTGATATTGACTATTCTTTATCCAGAAACGTATCTTTCTTCTGAATTATTTTTTCTTTTTTTCCTTTATTTTAGTAGATCCTGAGTAATTCTTCTTAAGTTTAATCCTACATTTCTTACTAAGTTTAATCCTACATTTCTAATTGCTATCACCAGTGGCTCTTTTTATAATACTGTGTTCTGCATTGTTGAATATGTACAAAATCTTGAACGTTGTATATTCCATTTTTAACTGATCTAAGTAAACTTTTATTCATTTCCTTTTGTTGTCTAGGCAAATATCACATGGGAATTATAATGTTGTTGTGTCATTTCCAGTCAGTCCCCCAATTTAATTATTTTCCATGGCCTATTCTTTTCACCGAAACTTCCAGAAAAGTGTTAAACAATACTGGTCACAGCAGCTATCCTCCTTCTATGCATGTCTTTAATGGGAATCTACCACTATTTCACAATATTATGTGCATGTTTCTCACCTTAAAAACAAAAAATAAACATGTATCATCTTATTTCTAAAAAGAGTTTTGTCAGAAATTAATGTTAAATTATATGGATGCCTATTCATTTGTTTTTTAATTTCTTTTTTTAAGTTGTTTATTTCTGGTATAGTTAATACACAGTACACAGTATTATATTAGTTTCAGGTGTACAATATAGTGATTAAAAATTCTGTACATTACTCAGTGCTCATCTGATGTGTACTCTTGACCCTCTCACCAGTTTCCTCCATCCCCCACCCATTTCCCCTCTGGCAACCATCAGTTTATTGGTTTCTTTCTCTCTCTTTCTTTTTCTTTCCTTTATTTGTTTTTTCTTAAATTCCACACATGAGGAAATCATATGGTGTTTGTCTGTCTCTGACTGACTTATTTCACTCAATATTATACTCTCTAGCTCCAAACATGTCATTACAAATGGCAAGATTTCCCTCTTTTTTTATGGCTAAGTAATATTCCATTATCTACATATACCACCTCTTCTTTGTCCATTCATCAGTTGATGGACACTGGGCTGTTTCCATAATTTGGCTATTGTAGATAATGCTGCTATAAACATTGGAATGCATGTATACCTTCCAATTAGTACTTTTGGATATTATCCTTTGGGTAAATACCTAGTAGAGCACTCCCAGCCCTTGTTCCCAGGGCAGGGTACATTTCTGCCCTTTGTGCTTCTAAAACTGCAAGCCAACCCTGGTTTTCATGTGTGCCCCTATAGCTGCAGGTTTTAGTCTGGGGGACTGCCCTAAAGTCCTTTCCCTGCCACTACTGTTCTGCGAGTCTGTGCCTGGTCCCCAGCTCAGAAGGTTTTTGCCTTCCTGGCACAAGATCGCAGAGCCTCCCTCTCCTTTCTGTTTATCTTCCGATATCTGCCCACAGAATTCATGGCTCTCTGCTTCATACTTTAAGACCAATCACCAGAGATATTCTGTTTATAGGGATCCAGATATATCTTCTTACATCTCAGGCTGATTTCATGGGTGTTTAGAATGGTCTGGTGGATATCCAGCTCAATGCAGGGGACCAGTTAAAATAGGGTCCCCTATGCCTCCACCCTCTTTTTTTCCCCATAGCTTTTATGGATTTATGAGCCATGTTTATTTTTTTCTCTTTTATTTAATAGATATAATTGACATATAACATTGTGTAACTTTAAAGTTACAAAGTAATGATTTAATACATGTATGTATTACAAAATAACAACCACAATAAATTTAGTTAACACTTCCAATGCATTGCATAATTACCATTTATATTTTTGTGATGAAAATATTTAAGATCTTCTCTCCTAACAACTTTCAAGTATATAATGGCATTATTCACTATAATAATTTGGCTAATGGTGGCTAATTTGTTTAAGCCACCATATGCACTCAGCTGACCAGAATCTCCATTGATACTATAAATTTGCTAGATTTTGGAAACATAATCTGTTTTTGAAAAATTATATAGGAGACTTTCTATTGATTTTAATAGTATGAAATGGGATTTTAATTAATAATGTATCAACATTGGTTCACTAATAACAAACATATCATAAGGATATTAGATGTTAATAATAGGAGAAGCTGGGTACAGAGTATATGAGAATTCTCTGTACTATCTTCTGAATTTTTCTTCAAATCTAAAACCAAACTAAAAACTAGTCTGTTTAAAATACAGATGTAGTGAAAAGAAGGGCCATATGCACCCCAACATTCATGGCAGCAATGTTCACAATAGCCAAAATGTGAAAAGAGCCAAGATGCCTTCAACAGACAAATGGATAAAGAAAATGTGGTCCATATACATAATGGAATATTACTCAGCCATCAGAAAGGATGAATACCCAACTTTGGCATCAACTTGGATAGGACTGGAGGAGATTATGCTAAGTGAAATGAGTCAAACAGAAAAAGTTAATTATTGCATGGTTTCACTTATTTATGGAACATAAGGAATAATGTGGAGGACATTAAGAGAAGGGAAAAATGAAGGGGAAGAAATCAGAGTGGGAGATGAATCATGACAGACTATGGACTCCAGGAAACAAACCTGAGTGTTTTAGAAGGGAGGGGAGTGGGGGGATGGGTGAGCCTGGTGATGAGTATTAAGGATGGCATGGATTGCATGGAGCACTAGGTATTATACCCAAACAATGAATCATGGAACACTACATCAAAAACTAATGATGTACTGTATGGTGACTAACATAACTTAATTAAAAATAAATAAATAGGGGTGCCTGGGTGGCTCAGTGGGTTAAAGCTTCTGCCTTTGGCTCAGGTCATAATCCCAGGGTCCTGGGATCGAGCCCCACATTGGGCTCTCTGCTCCACGGTGAGCCTGCTTCCTCCTCTCTCTCTGCCTGCCTCTCTGCCTACTTGTGATCTCTATCTGTCAAATAAATAAATAAAATTTTTAAAAAATAAAATAAATAAATAATTAAAAAGACTAAATCTAACAGATAAATAGGTAAGTGTGTATACACACATATATGTATATATATGTATCCATATACACACACATACAGATATATGTATATATTTATACATATATATACAGAGAGAGAGAGAGAGAAAGCTTTTTCAACTTAACAGAGAATACACATTCTGTACAAACACACTAAATATTCACAAAAATGATCAATTGTTAAGCACAAGGAAACTTCAGTAAATCCCAAAAGGACCAATTCTCTAACCATATTAGAACAATTAACAACAAAATAAATGTACATTTAAACTATATATATAGTATATTATATATTGTTTCATAAAAAGAAAACTTTCTTCAAAATTTTTAAAACATTTCAAAGAAGCCCCTATATAAAAAAATAAATCCAAATTGAAATGACAAACTATTCAGAAATGAGAAACAATTATATGAGAACATTGCAAGTCAGATTTACAGGATTAAGGCCAAAGTGTACACACAGGATACAGTGCACTGTATCAGAGAATACAAAAGATTAAAAATTAACAAATGAGGCATTCAACTCAAGAAGTTAAAGACCACAAAATAAAACAACAGAGTAAAGGGACCAGTGAAAATAAAAGCAAATATTTTAATTAAATCAAAATTTAAAAACAGAAAAGATTATCAATAAAACAAAATGTGGTTCTTTAAAACAACAATATATTCAAACTTTTGGCAAATATGATCAACATCAAGGAAGAGAGAAGGAAACTAATAATATTAACAATGAGAGAGATGTAATTTCATAGAGACTATTAGCAAAAAAAGACCAAGTAGGGGCACCTGGGTGGCTCAGTGGGTTAAGCCTCTGCCTTGGGCTCGGGTCATGATCTCAGGGTCCTGGGATCTAGAGCCCTCATTGGGCTCTCTGCTCAGCAGGGAGCCTGCTTCCCTTCCTCTCTCTCTCTCTCTGCCTGCCTCTCTGCCTACTTGTGATCTCTGTCTGTCAAATAAGTAAATAAAATCTTAAAAAAAAAAGACCAAGTAATGCTTTATACCAATTAACTTAAAAGTATGTATGAAAAGGATGTACTTCTAGAATAATGATTCTTAAACTTGAAGGTGATTATTGTTAAACACAGATTATTGGGCCTACCTTCCAGAGTTTCTCATTCAGTGGTCTGGGGTTGAGGTCTGACACATTACATTCTAAAAATTTCCTGGAGGTGCTGATGCTACTGGTCTGGGGACAATACTTTCAGAAT